>PVIH01005265.1:0-44985 GCA_004025045.1 Sigmodon hispidus
TCATAGCAGCATTATTTGTAATAGCAAGAACCTGGAAACAACCTAGATGTCCCTCAACTGAAGAATGGATTAACAAACTGTGGTACATCTACACAATGGAATACTACTCAGCAGTAAGAAAAAATGATATCCTAAAATTCACAGGCAAATGGATGGATTTGAAGAATATCCTCCTGAGCGAAGTATCACAAACTCAGAGCGATAAGCAGGGGATGTACTCACTTGTGGCGAGCCGCTTCTTGCCTGCAGAACGATGAGTCACAACATGCACGATTCTTCTCAGATCACACTTTATTGGAGTACAGCTCAGTTGTGAAATGATGGAAAGAAGACCCAGAGCCTGAGATTCAGCCTGCTTATATAGGGAAGCCTGGCGAGTGATTGGTGCCCAACACAATGCCTCATTAACATATATAGTCGGTTATTGGTTCAAAGTAGTACTCATTAGCATATGGCTGGTGATTGGCATAAAACAATGGCTAATTAACATATTTGAGGATTACATCGGATAGGTCCTTTCTCAATGCCTAATTAGCATCAGTACATCGGATTGGTCACTACTCGATGCCTAATTAGCATAAGCGGCAATAGAATGTTCCAGCAAGTTGTGCAAAGGCAAACCGCGCCCTATACTCACTCACTAGTGGTCTCTAAACAAACAAACAAGAAAAAAAGCCAAACATGCCCAAGCGGCAAACCACAACCACTGAACAGAATGGGATCAGAAACACCCTGGACTGACCCTTCAAACCCCAGTCCAACTATAAGAACACCTGACTCACTCTTGAGGGAGGGGGGACAAAACTGGATTTGGCCAGGAGTGAAGACTGATCCAAGCATTATTGGGTCAGTGGGACCATAGGACTGTCTGCTCCCTCCAAGGGAGGGGATAGGGAGTTGCAGAGAAGAAAAATGACCAGATGTGGTGGGAGGGGGAAGAGACCTTGAATAAGGATATACAGGGATGGAAAAAAAAATTCAGAGGGAAAGCTGAACACAAAGAAAATATATGTTGCAATCTTATTTGCATTTCCACCCTTGATAAGCCATGCTTATGATTCTTATCCTCTGTATAGTTATTGTTAACTCTTCCACATTTTAAATTCTTTTTACTGTTTTTTTTTTTTTGATAAATACAAAATAAAGAAGGAAAAAAAAAGTCAGCGCACCACATTATAATCAAGCCACAAAACATACAGAACAAAGAAAAAATTTGAAGAGCTGCTAAAGAAAAGGGCCAACTTACATATAAAGGCAGACCCATCAGAATAACACATGACTATTCAATGGAAACAATGAAAGCTGGAAGGGCTTGGTCAGAAGTTATACAGATGCTAAAACAGCATGGATGCCAAACTAGAATACTACACCCTGCAAAATTATCAATCACCATAGATGGAGTAAACAAGGTATTTCATGACAAAGTCAGACTGAAACAATATCTACCTACCAATCCAGCGCTACAGAGGGTATTAGAGGGAAATCTCCAACCTAAGGACCCCAGATGCACCCATGAAACCACAAACCATCAATAATTCCACAGAAGAATACTCCAGAGAAAGGAAATACAAACAACTTACCACCAAAAAATGGCAGGAAATATCAAACAGTGGTCACTAATATCCCTTAATATCAATGGACTCAATTCTCCTATAAAACGTCACACACTAATAAGATGGATACAACAACAGAAGCCATCCTTCTGTTACCTACAAGAAACATACCTCAACCACAAAGACAGACACAGGCTTAGAGTAAAAGGTTGGGAAAAGATTTTCCAGGCAAATGGTCCTAAGAAACAAGTGGGGGTTGCCATCCTAATTTCTAACAAAATAGACTTTAAGCTAAAAGCAATTAAAAGAGACCAAGATGGTCACTACTTATTCATCACAAGAAAAATTGGTCAAGAGGAAATCTCAATTCTGAATATTTATGCCCCTAATATATGGGCACCTACCTATATAAAAGATACACTGCTAAAGTTCGAATGCCACATCAATTCTTACACCCTAATAGTGGGAGACTTCAATACCCCACTTTCAAACCTGGATAGGTCAACCAGACAGAGACTCAACAAAGAAATAAGGAGTCTAAAAGAGGTTATGATGCAAATGGATTTAAAAGATATCTACAGAAGCTTCCACCCAAAGGCAAAGGAATATACATATTTCTCAGCTCCTCATGGAACTTTCTCCAAAATTGACCACATAATTGGTCATAAAGCAAATATCAACAGATACAAAAAAATGGAAATAATCCCTTGTAACATATTGGACCACCAGGGCCTAAAGTTAGAGTTCAACAATATCAAAATTCAAAGAAAGCCTACTAACTCATTGAAACTAAACATCACTCAGCTGAACCATCTCTGAGTTAAGGAAGAAATTAAGAAAGAAATCAAAGTCTTCCTAGAATTTAATGAAAATGAATCCACAACATATCCAAACTTGTGGGACACAATGAAAACAGTCTTAAGAGGAAAATTCAAAGTGCTCGATGCCTATATAAAAAACCTAGAGAAATCTCACACTAGAGAACTAACAGCTCAGCTGAAAGCCTTAGAACAATTAGAAGCAAACTCACCTAGAAGGAGTAGACGGTAGGTGTTGCTGGAGGAGGCCCCTCACAGCTATAGCCTATGGCCTGTCTGCTAGCAAGAGTCTTGGATCAGACCCTTGGGTGTGACCCTGGCCCCAGAGAAGGATTCTCCAGATGGGTGGCCTACAAGTTGTAATCTGCTCACCTCTGACTCTGCTCTGGACAAGGGTCTGAGTCCTCAACCCATTTCATCATTAACTGTTATATGAGGTTTCTGGACCAGACTTTTGGTTCTAGCCTTGAGGTTCTTCTGTAGTCCTGAAGTCCCACCGAATCACATAGACACTTAGATTAATTTTACACTGGTTAGCATATTGCTAGCTAGCTCTTTCTCTTAAACTAACCCATATTATTCAACCATATGGCTCAGTACCTTTTCTTAGAGTAGCATAGTTGGCTTCTATATCTGCTGGCTCCTTCCCTGTTTTCTCTGTAGTATTTTTCTGGCATCTCTGCTCTGTTCTTTCAGTTGCTAGAGTATTCTTAGTCTGGTAGCTCCAACCACACTTCCTGTCTGCCTTCATCCAATCAACATTTTTATTGAAGTAGTCGGAGAAACAATTATTTACAATGGAACAACATAGTTTGACTACAGTTAACTGTCTGATTATTTTCATAATGATGAGCTTTATATGTAAGTTTTAGAAAACAATATATATTAAGGTACTAATTAACCTAAATTATTCCATGAGTTTATTACCAAGCTGTACACTTAAGTAAATAAATAATACTATTGATTATTTGGCCGTCAAGCAAAATAGATAACAACTTATCTGCTAGAACCTTTTAAATAAATCAGACTATCAAGTGTTCTAACATTAATATGATTTTACACTTCAGAAATAATACAAATTTTTCTTCGTCTTACAATTACTTTCTAGTGACATAAAATTTTTAACTCCCTGAACCATATAAAATATGTAAATTTTGTAATAACTTTAAAAAATAGGAAGTCACAGAAGCAGTATCTGCTTCCAAATATTTACTTTTGAAACCTCAATAGTATTATTGGGCTTTTTAAATAGTATGCAGAAAAATGAGTATATTTATTTAAAGGTGAAGGTATATGGAATAATTTATCTTTTAGAAATAGGAATCTGATCTTAAAGCAACATGTTCAAATACTCATAGCTTTTAGTGATTAACACAAAATGTAGTAATAATACCTACATTTACAAATTAGGCAAGTGTGGGTAGTACTAGATGACTAAGAAGAAATCACATTCATTCACTAATGGCTCTGAGAACCCACTGATGGGCTGGACCCTACACCAGCATAGGTATGTTCTCACAGCTCCCTAAGAGTCCTACCTCTGCATTTCCTCAATGCATATTTTTTTCTCTTTCTTGAATGCATTTCTGTCCACACTTTATAAACTCAGGATATTATGGTGCCCCTTTAAAGCAGACAGATGGCAATTTAACTTCAGGGAAACATTATTTTTCTAAATCTCTTTATTAAAATGTGTTATTTGAGCGACTGAAACCTATTGCCTGTACTGAGAAGCATAGGGTTAGAGAGAAAAGAAACTGATCTTTTTGGAAAATGTTCTTACTGCACTGTGTGGGAGCTCTGACACTGCCAGTCAAACAGTATGCTTTTTAATAATGAGTATATGCAAGTACTTCAATACTTTGCTCTCTGTTTCTCACAAAACTAAAAAACCAGGCACTCACTAGAGCTGAGGGAAGAGCTGAGTGGTTAAGAGTACATACAGTTCTTGCAGAAGATCTGAATTTGAAGCCTGGAACCCAAGATTGGTAATCAGAACCCATATCAGTCTATTTGCAAATAACTGACTGTAACTCTAGCTCCAGGGGGATCTCATGCTCTCATCTGGACTCTAGAAGAACCTGCATAATTTGAACAGACAACATATACATACACACAAGTATGCACAAAACGTCAAAAGTAGAAATTAATATTTTAAATTAGAAATAGCTACTTATATTTTATGAACAAATAAATAATTTTTAATAACAAGCTTAATTAAAAATTATTTGTTCTCCAATTTCCTATTAAATTTTCATTTTTTCCAATGATAACAGGTATTTTACAAGGACCCATTTTCTTGAATTTAAAACACTATATCTGTCTTACACTAATGATTATATGTAAGTATGTATATATAATTGTCTTTACATATTATAAGAGAGTCCTTTTAAGCATTGTTTCAGTATTTCCCATAATGACTGCTTGACCTTTAGAATGCAAACATGTTTAAGGGTCATATTAAAGTTGTAATAAATAACTGTAGATATTTAAATGCCTTATTTTTTCAAAATTATGAATAAACCTATAGAACAATTTAGGCATGTAATGGACTTCAACTAAACATTACATGCCCAGCTGATTAGCATTTTCCTCCTGACTTGGGTTTTGAGTGTATTTTCAGGTTGCCTCTGTTATATCTGTGTGAGTAATAAATGACTCTCCTTTTCTGTTTTTATTAAAAAAAAACAGAATTACATGAACATAATTGATTTGTATAATTCCTAAAAGCCAAACAAACAAAAAGCTTCTCTTTTGCTTTGAAAGATTCAACTGCAAGAGAAGAAAGTGTCCTGTTGGTCCATATATAAGTGGAGATTCTGGTTTTGTAACTCTGGGATGCACCAGATCTCAGAATCCTGGTCACTCCTGTGGAGACCTGAAAAGTTGCAGCATCCACCTCTCTTCCTTTCTTCCTTTTATCTCTCTCCTTGATCAATCCTCTGAGGCACTGCCTGTCTGCTTTTTTTTTTTTTTTTTTAACTGAATCCCACTCTATTCTAGTTCCAGAACAACCAATTTTTAATTATATAACTGGTATCTCTTGCTGCTCTGGGGAAATTTGGGAGGAGAAACGTTGATATGATTACCTCCGCAATCATGTTTACCACAGTTAACATCTAGAAATATTTTTTTTATCAAAGAAATAGGTACATGTGTTACTGTGGGTGAGCTTACATTTTGGAGTACCACTGTCATAACTGACTGAGAAGCAATTAATTATTTATTCCTCCTTTGGCTGAGCTCTTTCTCCTTCCTTATATCTGAGTCAGGCAAGTCTAACTTATGAACTGGATTCTGCTCAGCAGAAATAATGCAAAATCCTCTTTGTTGTCTCCTAAGCTGAGATAGAAAGGTGAGCACTAAGCAAAGTCTTCGGATCTTGATGCACTTATCCCATGATAACCCAGTAGAACATATATTCACCTTTGCACAGAAATTACTTATAATATTTGACTTTTATTTTGATCAAAGGTCATGTTTGAAATAGCTACCAAGAGAAAAATTTCTCTGGATAATATTGTTTCATTTGCATTTCCTTTTGTTTAGCGTAGTCTGTGATTTCTGTCTGGAGTTTGCGTAATTACAGTTTCTTTCAAGCTTGCCCAGGCTTTTGAGGATTTACGGTCCACAGTCTAACCTAACACTTCTATGTATGCTCTAATGCTGGCTCACCTGTATCTGGCTCACCTGTGTCTTGACGCTAACCTTAAGGAAGGTAAGAGCTGAAAAAGCACGTCTTTCTACTTGGTTCTGAATTGCTAGAATGCATTTCATTGCCAATAGAAAAACTTTATTCTCAGCTTCAGTAAACCAAACCAAACGGGAGCAGCTTACCATAAAAAGAGACTACTACACCCATCTTCTGCTCTGCCATCAACCTTCCAGTGAGCGCTAAACATCCACACGCACACTAATGTTTTAAATATGCAGAAAATAATGTTCTCCACAGTCTTAAGTTGAATAGACACTATCGCTTAACTGCTTTGTGATTAACACTGTGTCAGTTTAAAGCAGACACTGTGGAAAGAACCAGGAGAAAGAATTCATGAAAAATAAGAGTGTCAAACTGTAGCACAGTGAACAGCTGTGGCCTAGATCAGTTGAGCTGTAACAGTGAGCTGCGCTCTCAATTTTAAATGAATCCTGTGAAAGACCTGAATGGCAAATCTTCAGAAAAGCTATTTTTAAATATCCATGTATAAAATTAAAGAATTTTTTATATACAGAACAGTGGGTGCAAGCATTAAACACTTGATCTTCTAAGCAAATGCTTCCAAGGTCTTTCAGTCTATATATTAACAGTAGATGTTATTTTTTTTTAAGTGAGAACTTGATGGAGTCAAAGGTACAGAAAATTATTTATTTCAGTTGGATCCACTATATTAGAATACATTCAGTGGTAGAAAAGGAGCAGATAATTCTTGAACTATATTCCCCTAAATAGGGGGAATAGTGTAGTTATGGGTAGATCAGAGAAGGGAGGGTGGTGGAAGAGGAGGAGAAAATGGGAAGGGAGAGGTAAAGGAAGGTGGTGGGGATCATAAAATGGGTGAAACAGCTTTAAGGGCATTTAAGGGGTTGTATGGAAGCCTAATCCAGTAGAATTTTACCAAATATAAGCACATCTGGAGATGATCTAGAAATCACCAAATAGTGATGGAGAAACCCCAAATGGAGATCTTTTGTCACTAAATGAAGCTTCAAGTACCAGGTTTAGGTTACATTTGAGTTGTTGCCAAAGGGGTCCCATGGAAATCCACAAGCAACCCAGATTGTTCCCAAGACTATAGCTTGCTTTCCACAAACTGACAGCAAGACTATTGCTGAAGACACCTACATAACTCATTGAGAATGGGGAAAGAAAGTTGGTGTCTATATAGAGCCTTCATCCTCACTGTCTAGTGTTAATGGTACTGGACAGTACTCTGCATGCTACCAAAAGAGAAATTTAAATGTTGTGTGATATTTTGATTACGTTCTGACAAATAAAGCTTGCTTGAAGTCAGAGGACAGAGCTAGTCACTAGGTGACCTTAGAGGTTTGGAGGACTGTAATCAAAGAGGATAAAGGAAGTGATAAATCAAAGCCTGGTTGAGAGATCTTGGCCCCTTTTGGGAAAAGGAATAGAAGAGATAGGAAGCAACTAGTGAATGGTTTTTTTCTCCGATCTTTATTGATAAAGATTAATTAGATTAATGCTTCATGTAAACACAAACCCATCTGCAAACCATTTAATGTAAAATCTGTCCTGCTTGAAAGATATGAAAGAGCAAAGGTGGCACCAAATCCATCGGGTAACAAACCGATATCTGATTTCACTTAAGGTCTGCTCCACAAGATGGAACCCATACCCAACACTGATTGGACAACAAATAGTCTGAGATGAGCTAGTCCAGGAACCTATAGTAAAACCCTTCTTAAAAAACAAACAGATAGATACATAGACAAATATATAGTTATATACATAAATACATAGGTAGATACATATGTAGATAGATAAATAGATACATAGATAGCAAATAACAATAAAATACTTGTAATATTATTCTACTATACTCATAAATCAATGCTTTTCTCAATCATCATTAGAGAAGCTTCCTCTTACAGCAAGCAGATGAGAAGAAAAACAGACTCATAACCAGAAAATATGTAACAGTCAAAGGCCACAGAGTAATCAGCCTTGTGGTGTTTCCATCAAAATATTTCCATCAGGGCACAGGGAACTCTGCAGAAAAGGAAGCAGAGAGTGCAAGAGCCAGACGCAATGGAGGACACCAAAAAATACAAGGCCTTATATTTACAGCACTACTGCTACCCAGATGGATTCAGAGAGCCCTGAATAGAGTATAGAAGGCCTGTACAGGTGTAAACCAGATGAGGTCCTAGAGGTGAGAGAAGATTCATATCCACATCCCTAACCCAGAAACAATCTCCAATCAATTACCACTTACAAATGAAAACTTAAGTTTTCTCTAAATGTGTGAATGTGTGCATATGTGTCAGTGTGTGTGTGTTAAGTGTCTGTGCATGAAAACATGGAGGCTAGGTGTCCTCACTCATCACTCTCAAGCAGTCTTTCTCTGATACTAAAGTTTTCAATTCTTCAGTTAGGCTGGATGCCAGCAAGCCCTATCTATCTTCCTAGTTCTAGACCCCGCAACCTTGGAACAGGAGTCACCTGGGCGCACAGGATGCCTGATTTGTTGCATATATGCTTGACCCACACTCACAATGGTGTAGCAAGCACTATTAACTACAAAGTTATTTCTCCAGCCCTGAAAAACTTTTAAGTCAATATCCAGAATATAAATGGATATGTATGTGTCATAAATTATTAACAGTCAAAAAGTAAGTTGCAGCAAACTTACAAGCGATATCTATTGAATTTAAATATTCATAGCATCTTTGAAGCTACTCACCTTGGAAAACAATTTCAAAAAATAAAAGATTAGTATGAAAGAATACACACATATGCATACAACCACATGTGCACAAGTGTGTACTAAAGTGTCAGCAAAAAAAAAAAAAAGAAAGAAAAAAAAATAAACAGCCTTCACAGACAACATTAACTACATATCAAATGGATGATGGTGATCTTACTCAATGGATTACTGGCAGCCACTTACAAGCATAAATTTAATTTGTAAATACTCAGATGGATTAATATATAAGATACATTGTTAAATGAATAAAATATGAGCTGAATAATCTAATTTTAATAAAAAACATTCACATGAAGGAAATCACATGTATGTCAGGCTTCAAACTAAGACTCTACAGACAAAAATAAAATTGCCTACTACTTACACTCATAATTTGGAAAACCACTTTGATAAAGAAAAGCCTAAATATAGAGATCTAATAAAAACATAACTTTTTCCTATGTATTGTTTATTTCAGTTATTTTAGTATAAGAAATATATAGAATAAAATCTTAATTTTCCTAATGATAACTTAGTTATCTGAACATCATTTGTTAAAGGTCCAACCTATTCACTTTTTAAGAAGTCACCTCTATTCTCTGTGAAATCTCCATATAAATGAACATCTGTGTTGAGCTCTCTGTTGTGTTATATTGATCTATGTTATTCTGAAGTGTTAACTCATTGCTTTCAAAGTCTGAAGCTTTGTAAAACTGCCTCTATTTTTCAAAATTTTAAATTCTATTATCCTTCTTAATTGCAATTTTTATAGATATTAATTTATGAAAATCTTATTTTAAACATATTTTTATTTTCAATTTATTTTATGCATGGGCATTTATATTTGTGCCTCATGTATTCCATGTCCACAGAGCTCTGAGAGGGCATCAGATGCCCTGATATTGGTGTTCCTCCTGATACTAGGAAACATTCAAGAACCCCTAAGATGAGCCCAGCTAGGACTCCAAGCAATAGTGGATGCCTAAACTGGCCTTTCCCTATTATCATATCAATGAACACCCTAATTGCCCTTATAGAACCTTCATCCTGCAGCTGATGGAGGCAGATGCAGAGATCAGTAACTAAACACTAGGCTGAATACTGGTTCAGCTGAAGAGAGGGAGGAGAAATTACATGAACAGAAAGATAGATATCATAATGGAGAGACCCATGGAATGGGTAATCTTGTGCTGTTGGGAGCTCACAGACTCTGAAATAACAGCAGACAAAACTTCTTGGAACAGATCTGGACACTCTTAATGTAGACGACAATCTGAGCAGTTTCTGGAGCCTCTTGCTCATGGACTGACTTCTCAAAACCCATGCCTAGTGGGGAAACATCCTTCTCAACCTTGATACTTGGGGGAGGGACTGGGACCTGCCTCAACTGGATATGACAGAGCAAACTGACTAACCCTGAGATTCCTTCTCTTCTCTGGGGAGTGAACAGGGGGGAGGAACTGAAGGGGAAGGAGAGAGGCTGGGGGAGGAATGGGAGAAGGGCAGAAGAAAGAGCAGTAGTGGGTATGAGAGAAAAATTAAGTAAAATAATCAATCAATCAATCAATCAATCAATCAATCAATCAATCTTTTAAAAAGAGAAATTGGAGTTTCTGGTATTTGCGAGCTACCATGTGGATGCTGGGAACCAAATACCAGTCCTCTGACAGAGGCACAATTACTCTTAACTGCTGAGCCATCTCTCCAGCCCCTCACTGGTACATTTTGCCATATACACATGAACATCATTTTCAGAAGTCAAAAAGCCATTAATTAAGAATATATTTGTAAAAGAATAATATCACATTTTTTTGTAACAATTATATTACCTCAAACCAAACATTTTAGCTCCTCAGGAAAAATTTGTTCATTTTCACTTCTTACATATTTTGAGAATATTTTATGAAACAATTAAGCAATCTGAATCAACCTTAGTTGACTAAATGACTAAGTTCAGTATTTTATAACTGATCTCAAATAATACAAAACACCACAAATGTTGGAAGTTAGATAGTTTGGGGTATAAGATGTATAATTTACTATTTGTGAAGACTTAGTAAAGTCTTCACAATTAGTAAATTACTGTTCTTTATTTAACTTCTTTGGTTTTATTCTATTTTTTGTGTGTCCTATCCTAATAAAATTTAGATTTCTATAAAATAAATTATCATGAAACAGGTTAACCCCAGTTTATATCAACTCCCTTATTAATGCCTAGAATATAGTACATCTTTAAATATATAGTTTTCTGACTTATTCTTTTAAAGGACTTTATTTTCTAAAAAAACAAAACACAAAATAGAGTGACAAGAAAAAAGAAATATATAACAATAACATTGTGCAGAATGTTTAGTGTTGACATCAATTGAACAGCAGAAAACTATATTAAATATAATTTTCAGATCCCAAACAGTTCAGTGGTTGTATTTTGCAACTTGGATGTTCTTTACCTTTTTATTTTTAAGCCCACTAATGAGTGAGTACATCCCCTGCTTATCTTTCTGGGTTTGCAATACCTCGCTTGGGAGAATATTCTCCAAATCCATCCATTTGACTGCAAATTTTAGGATATCATTTTTTTCTTACTGCTGAGTACAGTACACTCCATTGTGTAGATGTACCACAGTTTGTTAATCCATTCTTCAGTTGAGGGCCATCTAGGTTGTTTCCAAGTTCTTACTATTAAGAATAATGCTGCTATGAACATAGTTGAGTTAATGCTTTGGAGGTGTGAATGTGCATCTTTAGGGTATATGCCCAATAGTGGTATTGCTGAGTTCTTGGGGAGATTTATTCCCAGTTTTCTGAGAAACAGTGGCTGTACAAGTTTACACTCCTACCAACAATGGAGGAGGGTTACACTAGATCTGCATCCTCTCCAACATAGGCTATGAACTGTGTTTTTAATCTTAGTCATTCTGACAGGTGTAAGGTGGTATCTCAGAGTTGTTTTGATTTGCATTTCTCTGATGGCTAAAGATGTTGAGCACTTTTTCAAGTGCCTTTCAGCCATTTATAAATCTGAGAATTCCCTTTTGAGTTCTGAACCCCATTTTTTAATTGGGTTAGTTTTCTGACTTACAATATTACAATTCAATCAGCATTTTTTTTGCTTTTTTGATTACAAATAAAGTCATATCTTTTATCCATGTATACCCTTGTTCAAGCTCCCTTCCCCTTCCCACCCTGGGTGAGGAAAGCAGATCTGCCAGGAGTTGATGCTGAACTAAGCCATATTGGGACCTTGGGGCCTCCTGCCCTTGCTGGGGGGAGATAAACTGATATGAAGAAGAAAATGTGATGTAGAGAAGAGAGAGTACAATTAGCATTTTAAGTGTTTTTTGTTTGTTTTAGGTTACTTGCAAGACAAATGTCCACAACAGGATAATACCTTAAAATATTAACGACATATAACACAGCAGACAGTGCCATAGCATGAGATTACAAACTATTAATTTACTTCTTTGGCTTTTCTTGTATGCTTTATATTAGTACTCAGTCTTTTAGTCAACAAAAACTTCAAATGTATAACATATCTTAGGAAACATAATGGTTGATAACAATATCAAAATGAGCACTCATAGTGTATATACGGAAGCAAAGCAGCAGTGTAACAGAGATGAAACCTCCGCTGTGCAGCTGGTCTCCTGTGCCTCCAAAGTCCGATGAGATGAAGACGATATAACAGTAAGGGGTATGGAATGTCGATGCTCAGCAGGAATAGTTAATAGACAAAGGAGAAAGGAAAACATTACAGCCAGCTGTTTTCATGTGGCACCATTCACACATGTAAGCGCTAGACTAACAAGGACATAGATTACAAACTGTGTTTTATTACTTTAAACCCATGAAATAATACATAAAAATGAATAAATAGACAATAGACCCACTGTACTCATAGCTGCAAATGTTAAAAATAACAGCCTTCAATATCCATGAACAAAACCGCTACTGCCAGATCAGATGTAGTTCTTGAGGTAGATTCTAACCAGAAGTCCTAAAAGTTATTATATGAACATAAAGTACTTTTAAATTTTTTATTTATTTATTTTTATTTTTTTATTTATTATGTATACAGTGTACAGAAAAGGGCACCAGATCTCAGCATAGATGGTTATGAGCCACCATGTGGTTGTTGGGAATTGAACTCGGGGCCTCTGAAGAACAGTCGGTGCTCTTAACCTCTGAGCCATCTCTCCAACCCCAGTACCTTTAAATTATAATTCCCTCTACTTGGTCTTTCTGTAATCCTTAAACTACTTAAAAGTAACAAAACAGTACTATATTTCACCTTTTTTTTAAAGAATTCACCTAATAACAATTAAATGGATATTGCCAACTGAAGAGCACATTAGATTTCTATGGGTGGTGTTTTCTTCGAGATAAAACAGGATAAAAATTTATGATGTGAGGATGTACTAAAATATTTAATATGCAAAGCTTGCAGAAAAGTAAAAAGCTAAGACTTCAAAGGGGTCACAGGGGCCAAGCAAAATGGTCTTCCTGGCAGAACAAATACTAAGTAGTCCAAACGGTATCCAGCATTAAGCAGTTTTGCTCTCTGTAGCCATCCTCCCCAACAAGAACTCTGTACACATGCATCCTCTTCACCCTCCTTTCCTATCTCGCACACACAGTCACATTCATTTCTATCTACTTTTCTCATTAGTACACCTCAGTGACTGCTTCCAGTTTTTTAAGCACTCCTCACTGCTTTTTTGTGCCTTCTATCTATGTCAAACTTCCCATTATTTGAAGTAATACTACCAATAACATGCTTCTTGCCATCATCCGTCAGGAACAGCTCATATGTGGTGTCAGGTGCACTGTGTTTAATGGCAGAGAAATGTCTAATAGATGAAACCGTCTCTCAAACTCAGTTGAGGTTGGGGAGACATCTCAGTGAGGGAAGTGCCACCCTGACAAGCATGAGACCTTGAGTGCAGATCCCAGAGCCCACAAAAAGCCAGATTCAGTAACACAAATCTGTGATCCCAGTACTCTCATAGTGGGATGGAAGGTTGAGATACCTGGAAGCTTATGGCCAAGCAAGTCTGGATTGTACATGGTGTACAAGAGAACCCATTCTAAAGAAAGTGGAAGAAAAGGAACAAAAATGCTTTTTGTCCTCTGAGCTCCATTTGTGGGCCATACATGACAAGACAGCACTCACATCTATATAGGAGGTGTGGGTATATACACACAGGAGACAGACGGGAGAGAGAGGGGGAGAGAGAGAGAGAGAGAGAGAGAGAGAGAGAGAGAGAGAGAGAAACAAAATGGTCAGCTCTAAAATCATATACATACAAGTAACATTGTACAGACTGAGCAGATTGTATTTATATACTATTTAGGAGTGTGTGTATACATATGGACATGCATATGGATATAAAAGAGCAAGGAATTTGGACTATATGATATGGTGTGGAGGAGGAAGAAAAGGGAAGGAGGATATGTGTGATTATATTAATCTCAAAATGTAATTAATTTCAGTTTAAAAAAGAAAAGGGTAAAAAGTTTGGTTCTCTGAAAGACAGAGAGAGATTAAAAATTTCAGAACAAGGCACAGTATTAAAATTTTCAGAAACATTAAGAGAAGAGGTGACAATGGTTTAGTTAGTGTTGTATGAGGTTTCTGGCCTGGACTTTCTGGTCTAGACCAGAGGTTTGGACCCACTCTCAGCCCCACTGCTACTTACGCCCAAATAAACACACAGACCCTTATGTTATTTTTACACTGATTAACCTAGGGCCCAGGCATCTAACTTGCTAACTCCTTCATCTGAATTCAACCCATCTTGGTCAGCCATGTGGTTTGATACCTTTTCTCAGCACCATTTCCTCTACATCTCCTGGCAGCTCCAGTGACTCTCTGGCATCTGTGTCTGCTCTGAGATGTTCCCAAGTTTTCTTAGCCTGGTAGCCCCGCCCACACTTCCTGTCTGCCTTTGGCCAATTAGCTTTTATTAAACCCATAGGCAGGACATATATTTGCATCATTATCAGCATAATCCCACTACAAGTTAATCATTCTTTTTACTTTTCTTTAACTATTCCATGTGATGACCATCTTTTCCTTTCTTCATTTACAGCAAAATCCCCAAGTACACCAAGTGCAGTGACCTATTGTGAATAGATGGTTGAAGTAGCTTTTTCATAGGAAAAAGTAACAAATTAATTTTAATTTTCTATAATGTATGAGATAATTCTATGTTTTAAAAATGTCCTTTTAAATAGTAACACTAAAGAAAATGTCTCTCTAAATAGATGCAATCTTTGTAAAGTATCCAAATTCCATTGCTGACAATAAGATTAAGCCTTATTAATAGTGGGCTAAGAGATTCATTTGGTCATTCATCCAACATGAAATAAAAGAATTACACTTTTGACAAGTGAGCTTGTAAGTGAGGGTGCAGCAGCAATAAAAAGTGATATGGTTCTATCTTACATAGCACTTTTTTCAGATATGAGATGTGAAACTACTAATTACATAATCAATTATTTAAGGTAAATTTGGCCAGTGCCATGAAGGAGAATAGAATTCTATGCACCCAGTTCATCATCAACTGTTCAATTACCATCAAACACATTAGAAGAAATAGAACTTTCAAAAAGAAAGAGTGAAAAGTTCTTACCCATTTTGTTTACCATTATGAATGTATTACTTTGTACAGTGCAAGGCATTTACTAGATATGAATTAAATATTTATTAAATGAATTAAGATACTAGAATAAAGAACAAACTTATGTAAATTATACTGTCTATAAATGCATAGAGTTGAGAATTTCTTGTATTTTTTGAACATACATATGCATCATTCTAATTGATATCAAGATTTTAATTAAGCTGGTCAACAATTGTCTGAGCCCACACAGAATTAATATGTAAATAAAAAATCAGACAATAAAACATGGTCTGATATGTCCCTGCTATCACTGTGAATGAAGCAGGAAGTCCTGAAGTTGAAGACATATAGTGAAATCTAAGGCCTGGCTTCATAGAAAACTGTTTTTAACACAGCATCACATCAGAAAATGGACTAACATGAGACCCATAGAGGAACAAAAGGAAACAAGGTCATAATGACTAGAGAGAAGGCAAGCAGAAAAAAATTAAAAGTATTTTTCTGAACATTTTTCTGGTTACATGTATATAAATGTTTTTGTCTTTGGGATGTCTTACTTACATCATAGACCCTAAATCTTATAATGAGCCTCTAAATGATTTTAGGACCATGGAAATCTTATAATAATAAAGAATACTTACCTTCAGAAAAGGTCAAGTAGAGTAAGCAAAGAGGATGTCCTTTTCTTAAAAAATAGAAAAGTGATAAATTTATTTTGTTTATCCTTTTTCAGATATGTTCAATGTCATATATAGTCCAAAAATTAGCCATCTAGTCTAACTTGATATATCATATTGTCTCCAGAGAAGACATGAAAAGTAGCTCATTTCTATATTTTTGTTTTTCTTTCCTCTTTCTGACTGCCCTAAAATCATTAACAAAAAGTAAAGTAGTTTTATAGTTCTTTCAGTCAAAGAGAAAATAACCTTGAAGTCAAACAAAGGCTGTCTATCATCTAAAGTAAAGATGAAGGAGATCTGATTAAAATCAGAATTCCCACCACGACATCTTTACTTGCCACACCAAAATCAGGAGCTATTGATTCCTTTAATTAAAAAGATCTGATATGGAAATGCTACATTGAGATAGATCCCATATGAGCAACTCTGTGAAGAATTCTATTTTTTTGCCTCATACCTCAGAGAAAGACTTGTTTAAATGCCTCAATTAAATGTTTCAGGTCTATGATGCATAGTTTTCCACCAAAATACCCCAAGGGGTGGGGAGAGAGAGAAAATATGAACAAGAAGAAAGAAACATAGGAAAATTAGTTGAACCTTGTGTGGATGAGAACTTTAGCACTCCAAAACAAACTGAGGAGATAAAGAACCAAATACGAAAAGAACTAAGTGAATTATTGACAAAAATTAAAACTATTAAAATATAGCTGACTGATACAGTTAGTCACTCAAGGGGCCCTGTCAAAATTCTGCTGCACAGAGCAGAGCCTAGGTATAAGAAATTTGTTAAATACTACCCTCTAGAGATTATCCATTCAAGGTGCCTAAAGTTCTGCTTACCAACTAATTTTATAACTCCCTAACAACTCTCATCTAAAGAGTTACTACTAAAGGTAGTTTTCAACAAGGATATAAGAGAATGTATAGTTATGTATTTTCTCCTTTATTTCAACCAGATAACGGTAGTGAATTATGAAAGAAATATAAGTCTCATGGGAAATAAGCAAGCTAACGCCAATTGACAACATTAATCAATTGGTTAATAGGTCACAATGTTCAGCTCTCTCCTGAAAAGTTTATGATGTCCGTCCTTACAGTAATAAGCAGTGATAACTAATTGCAGAGGACAAACCAGTGCTATGGAAATGGCATGCTGACAACAATGCTTTTGTAGATGTTCTCCCTTCCTCATCCATTAGCATTTCCAACATCCACAGAATCCAAGAGGAAATGGAAAAGGACCCTGAAGGGAAAGAAAGAGTAGGCAAAGGAGAGGAGATGAATGTCAGTTCATGAGTGAGCATGATTATTACTTCTCATTGAAAGTTTATTTCAACTTTATATTTTGTAAGCATATTAGATACAGCTCAAAACACATTTAAGCTTATTTAAAATAAATGTTGGTAAGACTGAATTTTAAAAACATAAAGAAAGAAAAGAAACCTGAAAATAAATATACATGTGTGGTAGGAATGCTCTTCTGCAAGCTATGAAAAATCATTCTTTAAATAAAGAAACTATTTTGGCCATGGCAGGGCATCATAGAAGAAGTAGGCAGGGAAACTGAGGTTCAGGTAGGAGGAGTGCTGAATCAGAAAGAATCCATCCAGCTGCCCAGAAAGAAACAGGTAAAGGGATCCAGGTAAGCTAAGAAACATTGGCCACATGGCTGAACAGATTAATGGAAATGGGTTGAATTAAGATGAAAGAGCTAGCTACCAATGTGCCTGAGACATAGGCCAAACAGGATGAAATTAATATAATCGTCTGAGTCATTTAGGGAGAAAGGTCTAAACCTCTGTCCCATATGGGGTCAAAAGCCTCATACAACAGATGGCACCCCAACCTGAGGCTCTGACCGCCCATATAAAACCTGAGAAAGCTTAAAAAGCATTCTAAAGCACAGAAACAGAGCCAAAGGTGGCTTCTGAATCGGGTCTTGGTACAAAGACACTGTGTTGTTGGGGCTTGAATTTAAAAATGGCAGGTTGAAGAAGGTCTCATTTTGTTTAAGCGTTGGCCACAGGATGTTTAGTTATGCCCCCAATAGATAATTGAACAGCATGAATGGGCTTTTTTGTAAATGGGGTGATTATAAGTGTGGGTATGAAACTGAAAGGACTGATAACTGAGTTTGATGAAGTGTATGATGTAAAATCACCAAATAAAAAAAAAAAAAAAAAAAAAAAAGTGGCAGGTCCACCTCAGGCAGCTTAAGGCTGATTCTCAGAAGTGAGAAGTCTCAGTATATGTGACAAGCTGCATGTGAACAAAACTCTTTAAGAGCTGTGTGCCACTAAGAATTGAAAAAGTAAGCATGGCTCTCGCACCTCCAGCATGTTGAAAAGCCACCAAAAGGGGCAGAGTCAGCAATCAGAACAATACTAGCAGTTTTTTTAAAAAAAGGCTCTTCTGGTTGGGAAATGATTAAGAATTTACAATAAACAGATTCAGATGAAGTAAAACCTTTAAATGGGTTAAAATGTGTGTGAAAAAGAATATGTAGACTGGGAGAAAAAAGAAAAATGGTTCAGAAAAAGCCCTTAAAAAGAAAAATGGTGGAATAAAGATTAAAAAAACAGGTAAAAATGGCAAATACAGAGTCTACATTATGATTATTATTGTGTTTTATTTTAATTTTTTAACTTTTAATGAGCTAACTGCAGAGAGACAATTGATTGCAAAGGCTGCTAAGTTAAACAAAAATATATATTTTAAAGGTATCTTGACTTTGAAATTTGGGTCTGAGGATACGTTGCTTGGCAAAAAGAGTTTCTGCTTTTGTTTCCACAGAAGATAAGAACCAATGGATTGTTTCTAGGCAAATATGGTTTCATCTGAAAAGGCCACCTGAAAATTCTCTGATGGGAAGATCAGCTTCCAAGATGCCAGTTAAGATGATCCATCCAGGCTCAGGAATCTAGTAAAATTGCTAATGCCCCTTAGTCATCAGGAAGTAGTAAAAGAAATAAAGCTATGCCCAAATTTCCAAAATATTGCTTATTAATGTTTGTTTTCATTATAAATGGCTAATGGCCATAGTCAATCTCTTTTTTAAAAAGGGGGAGATATGACATTCCCTCCAGAGGAACACCTGGCCCAGTCTTGATGTTGGGATGAGGAAAGCAGACTTGCCTAGAGTAGATGCTGAACTAAGCCATCTTGGGACCTTGGGAACTCCTGCCCTTGCTGGGGAGGAGATGCAGAGAAGAGAGAGTGACTGGGAGTGGCAGGAGGGGGAAGGGAGTTTGAACAAGGGGATACATGGATAAAAATGAGACTTTATTCAAAAATTTAAAAAAATATATTTAAAAAGATACAAAGAATTTGGTTTATTGATATAAATTTAAGGTCAGTTTTGTTATGCTGCATTATTTTTCTACTCTTGTTTAAGGTATGAAGTTTATGTAACTCATGTGAAGTTGTAATGTGTAAATAAGAAATTCAGATTAATAGCCATTTATGAGAACCAAACTTATAGTCACATTAGTTGGATTTTTGTAGGTATACAAAGATATATTTCAGTTAGATAGGTAGTCTTCAACACTCCTAAAACCTACAGAATATGGCATTTAAAATCTAAACTTCTGACCCATTCACGGTCATAAACCTTGTGCAACATACATGTAAAACAATGTAGCAAGGCCTTCCAAATTATGTGGGCAAGAATCATACATAGTTCATTAGCAAGTACACAAACTCAAATAATATCAGTGTTAAAATACATACCATTAACGTTAGAAACATATATTAAATCAGTACAAATACCGCTTTAAACTGGCTGTGATGTGGGAAGAGGAGAGCAAACACTCAGATGAAAATGTAGGCTTCTACAATGTTTACTGAATTGTGAGTCAGTCAAGCAAAACTGCTAACTACATGCAACAAGAACATGAGCAGTGTGCTTGTGAGCACAAGTAATGATAGAATTTGTGGTTGATGGAACATAATGATAGATACTGTACCCACTGAATATAACTTCAGGACTGAATGTTGCCTAGGTAAGTCCATTGATGTTTACTGAGTGTGCTTTATATTAGTATAGACTTTAACCACTGTAGATTTGCATTATGTTAAATTTATAAAATATTTTGAGTAATGAAAAAATAGCCTGTTCAAATGTCTCAAAATATAAGAAAAAAAATATCCACATGTAGAAAGCTCATTTCAACACTGTCAAATACAATTTACAATACATATTTAGAATAATTCATAGCATAGATTATGAAATAAATGCTATGGAAGTAAATTATAAATTTAATATTGGCTAAAAACCAGAAAACTCTACAGTGTGCCATTAATGGAAAAATAGCAAAAAGTAAATTAGAATATGGCTAAATTTTGACAATGCAATTACATAGAATTTATTGTTCAAAAGATTGGCAGTGATTTTGTAAACCCACAAATAGCAGTACAAGGCTAGAATTTTCAGCAGGGATTTCTAAAATTGTAATAATATTATGCTTTCCTTAATGTCTACAGAAAGCTAAGGATACTTCATTATCTAAATATTTGTTTCTAAGCATTAATCCTGTCATGTACATCACTGTCATGAGAAAAAATTCAAATTGTAGTTCACACTAAAATAATTCCTTCTTTGTAGGAAAGTAGAAATTTTAGGAACAGAAAATATTTGCTCTAATCAAGAGGAATTGCAAATTGCCATCAATACCTCCAAATACAGCATTTCTCTGCTTTGGTAATTACATCAAAGACAAAATACAGCCATGAAGATGAGGAACACAACCCAAATGTAGCACAATTAGAGCACAAATGGATATCTTCAAAAATACTAGTTATCCTGCGGTATAAGAAATCTGGGTGCTAGCTACAACAGACTATACAAGCTTCTGAGATTTCAGTGACCTAAGTGAAAAAGATTGATTTTACATAATAAATTAAAGCAAAACAGCATCATTTCCAAGAGAAACAATCAAGTAACTGAGTTGTAGGAAGAGATTTTTTATTGTAAACTGATAACAAAAATACTCAAAGTTTCTCATTTAGGCATATAACACATGGATAAATTTTAATTAATATTTTTCTTTAAAAAGTGGGACCTCTTGAAACTGAGAAGCTTCTGTAAAGTCAAGAATACAGTCAATAGGACAAGATGACAGCCTACAGAATGGGAAAAGATTTTCACCAACCCTACAAGTGACAGAGGACTGACCTCTAAAATATATAGAGAACTCAAGAAACTAGAGCCCAAAACCTTGAATAACCCAATCAAAAATGGGGTTCAAAGCTAAAAAGGGAATTCTCAGCAGAAGAATTACAAATGGCTGAAAGGCACTTGAAAAACTGCTTGACATCTTTAGCCATCAGAGAAATGCAAATCAAAACAAGTTTGAGTTACCATCTTACACCTGTCAGATTGGCTAAAATAAAAGACACGGATGACAGCCTATGCTGGAGAAGTTGCTGAGCAAGGGAAACACTCCTCCACTGTTAGTGGGAGTGTAACGAGATACGGAAATGTAGAGAAGAGTGACTGGAAGGGGCGGGAGGGTAAGGGAGCTTGAACAAGGATATACATGGATAAAGAAATGACTTTATTCATAATAAAAATAAAATAAAATAAAAAAGAGACCACCTAATGTAATAGATTTGTTTGGGTTTTTAAAGATTTATTTATTTGTTTATTTATTATTGTATAGTGTTCTGTCTGCATGTATGCGTGAAGGCCAGAAGAGGGTACCAGATCTCATTATAAATGGTTGTGAGCCACCATATGGTTGCTGGGAATTGAACTCAGTCACCTATGGAAGGGCATCCAATGCTCTTAACCTCTGAACCATCTCTCCAGCCCAATTTGTTTGTTTTAATTCTGTATATTATACATTTGGCAAGAGACCTTAAATATTGGAGCTGATGTTCATCTCCACATTTTCACTTATTTCATTGAACGTTGTCTATACACCTTTTGCCTTTTCCTTTTGTACTCATATTCTGATTTTTGATATCTTACATTAGTACTTTAGACTATACTTTGTTTATTTTTTACAATATTGTCTTCTTTAATTTTTTGAAAAAGCCAATCTTAGCATTATATTTGCATAACTCCCACCCTCTCCCTTTCTCTTTGCTCTACTTTCTGATCTTCCTTTCCTGTTTTTGAGATTTTTTTTTAATCTCAAGAGCATTGCTCACTTTTTCATATACACATTCCTAGTATTAAGAATTGTTATTTCATGAAAATAAAATCTCCTCACATCTTAGAAAAGTACCAGTATTATATATATATATATGTATATATATATACATATATATATATTTATCTCCTAAAAGTCTCCATTCACACTTGATTGTAAGGTACTAAACATATAATCATGTATCACATGAATCATACTTTGGTCAGTGAATCACATATAAAATAGTGGTTTCATGAAATTATACATGAATTCAAAAACTATCAACTTGTGACATTGTAGCAATCATAACATCATAGTGCATGTGTCACTCATGTGTTCATGATCATGAATCATAAACAAATAAAGTATAATACACAAAATTACTTACTTCTGTACTATATATAGTACTTGACAATCATGGAAAATAACCATGTGACTTACTGGTTTACATATTTTCTATTCTATACTTTTACCAATATTTTTCATGTTCTCTTTGCAATCATAAAAGTTTATCACAAAAACATGATATGATACTAGCATCAGTCTCTAGTTACCAGACATTAAGGAGATTCTCCTTTCAGTGTTTCAGGTCCCTTATATATAAAGATTGCGAACCATATTTATTGCTCACACAAAGTGACTAACATCAGAAAGTATCTAATATAATACTTCATATCAAGTTAGACCAACAGTCTGTTATGCTAAGATGTAATCTTATTAGTTCTTCTTCTATTTGCAAGTTTTACTTCCAAGAGGTCCTTTTTGAAACATCTAGAGATATTAGACTGAACATTAAGGTCTAATCATATATTATCTAAGACTGAAAAGACCACAGGATGTCTTTGGCATGATAAATGTCGAAGTTGCAGGTTTTGCTGTTGTACATTTCTCTGAGAAACAATATTAAAATGTCCATATTTGGGGCACATCATGTTACCTACATGAAAAACATGTAGTTAATGATGGTCGTGAGTGTTATCTTTAAAGTTGTATTTTATTTTTGCTATATGAAATCTCTACCTCCCACTCTACATCATTGTAGAAGTTCTCACATTTTATGTGGAAGGTATGAACTAAGTTAAGGTAAATTCATGTATCTAAATTCCTGTTACATGACATTTTATTTTTCAGTTTTCCTTCTCAAGAGCTTGAGATCCTTACCTTTCTCTGTGTCTCATTCATGACTATTTGACCATGTCTTTCAGATTCTAATATTCTGAGAAGATTTGCTTTCACAAATTGGTATAAATCCTTTTGCAATTTTAAGTGAGATTGTACAGGTACTTAAGGTAAATTTTAAGTTCAACATAGCATTTCTACCCAAGAGTTGAAATAACTATTTAAAGCAATGAAAAGCAGTTATTAGGTGAACGCTATTTGCCTAATTATAACAAGGCATTTATCTCTATAAATTCACCTATTTTAATAAGTACTGATATTTTGGGAATAGTGCTTCTAAATAATTGTACCAATTTAAATTTTTCTCCATAACAACCAGAAACAAAAAGCTAAGGTTTGGATCTATTTCCCAATTTTCACTTCCTCATTTAGCTAGTAATTGGCCGTATGTAGCTATATTCCCATCAGCACCAGTTCCAGCATCCACCGTTGAGCATTTCTAGCTTCATTTTGGTCATAAACATGTGAACATACACAAGGTTGTATAGTTTTAGAATGCTCAAATTAAATATTATTTTTGCCATGTTCTGTGAAAATCAACCCCAGAAGTAATTGTTTTGTGAAGAAGTTTTCAGTGTTTCAGATAAAGCACAGAGAACACTTTTGAAAACATAAAAAAAAGTAAGTCAAAGACTGTGGGAATACTGGAAACAGAAGTGGGCAGAGTATCCATCCTCAGTATCTGATAATAGAAAGTTTACATCTGGGTTTGAATTTTCCATAAGCAACATTACATTGTACTGTCACATAAAACATGTCTCATGACTATACCTATTATAAGGAACATCACTTTTTGTTCTTAATGGAAGGTTTTAAGAGTAGATACTTTTCTTAAGGTTTATTTTTATTTGGGTTTGAGGGGAAATCTTTATCTGTGTATGTCACATGTTTAAGTGTATAGCATATTTGCATAGGTTTCCTCAGAGTCCAGGAAAATGTGTTGGATCCTTAGGGAACTAGAGTTATAGGTATTGTGAGCAATCCAACTTGAACCAAACTCAGTTTTTCTGAAAGAATATCCAGTGAGTCATTTCTTCAGCTGCCAAGAGTAGATATGCCTATTTTATTAAATGTACTTTAATCAACTTTAATTAATATTACTAAGTTTAGCTATTCATCTATTTAATTATTAATTTAATAAAATTGTAAATATATGGAGACACATGTTTCTTCCAATACCAAGGAACTCAAAGCCACATTGATAAATTATTACTTCTTTGATGTGTTGGAGGCAGAATGATCCCTACTGGATAGGACTGCCTCATGGAAATCTACAGCTACTCCAATCATGTGAAGTCAAATATACTAAACATTTTAGAAGATAATAGCTTAAAAACGTCAATTGGGCTAAATAAATTCTATGACATTCTTCATCACCGATGATAATGTGGAGACCATCTACCTTCCAACTAGTGTTACAATAATGGAGAAGAGCTTGTAATCTTAGTCCATAAAACTGCAAGTAAGTAAAACATGTTTCATCATCGCATCTCTCTTGCTATCTTCTAAGTCCTTGATTTATCAGAAGCTTTTATAGTATAGTTCCTCTACAACCATGGCCTACAGGTCACTACACCTTTCAGGAACACATATCAGATACTCTACATATCAGATATTTACCTTATGATTCATAACAGTAGCAAAACTATAATTATGAGGTAGCAATAAAATACTTTTATGGTCAGGAGTCACCACAACATGAGGAACTGTATTAAAGGGTTGCAGCATTAGGAAGGTTGAGAACCACCACTCCCCAAGTTTCTTATAATTACCCAGAATATTAAAATTTATTTATTTAAAGATTAGTTGTGTATTATATGTATTTGTGTCTCCTTGTCTATTTGTGTGACACATGCATGCAGTGCCCATGGAACCCAGAAGAGGGCTAAAGATCCCTTGGACTGAAATCATGTGCAGTTGTGTGCCTCCATAGAAGCTTTAGAAACCTAACCTGAGTCCTCTAAAAGAAAAAGCATTAAGTTCTCTTAACTAGTAGCCAATCCCTCCACCCCATATTATACTTAATTAAAAATCTACATTCAGTTCTTAAAAGTAAGGAATCTCAGAATTTTATTATGAATTCAAATTTGAGAGATATATGCTAAAAAATGCTATGTAAAAAGACATTTGTTTACTAAAATTCATTTTATTGGAACACATTAAAATTAGATTCTGTTTGGTCTTGTATAAATGGAAGAAAGTACATTCATAAATGTTAGCATGTTGCTATATTTGTATTTCTTACTTGTTGAACAGAGAAGATCAACAAGCCTCTCAAAATTTACCATTTCCAACAAAATCGTATTTCCCCACCATTCAAGAAAATTTACAGTTTTGATTGTACACTTGACTTAGGGAACAGCAGATAATCTTAATTACGTAACCATTTGGCAGGATCAAATTTAAACTACCTTAGAGAGTCAACAATATCCACTTAAAAGTAAGTATCAGAAAATTGAGCCACTGATTCCTCATCATTTTTGTCTTATGTCACACACAAGCTGTAGGACTGCAGCATGCTACTGTGGTCTAGCTGAGCAATAAGGATACGTCACCCAGTGCTTATTCCAACACAAGTTCCTGATGACGATAGAAACCGTGTGAGATGCAAATGGGAGGCAGACTGTAAATTTCTGTAATGGAGATTACCTCACAGCAATGAGAAATGCAGAGCACAGTGCTTTCAGGTCTTTAGTCCATTCTGCCCAATTGAAGAAGAAAATTGAAAAGGTTCAATTATTTAATTTATATCTTTGCTGAGTTTTATAACTTGAAATGAATTTTCTGATTGATGAGGATTTTATGTAGACTATACATAAAAAAAAACCTCATCTACAAAAGGCAAATAGTTTTATTTTCTGGGTAGTGAAGGTGAAAACGCAATGCAAAATAATGTTGATTGACTTAAATTTAATATATAAAGGTAGCAGTAGTTAATAGAGTATTGATTAAATATATAAAAGGGGATGGTGACAAATTCATCAAATCTCCTTGTTCTATGCCTCAGGGCATTTGGTTAATAAACATCTTCTCTTATAATTGATTTGTATCTTCCTATTACTCAGTTTATGCCTTGTTTCTTTCCCTGTGAACATATCAAAATTACACAACTCCACTACCAGCACCAGATACTCATGTAAAAAATTTTGTAAAAGCTCTTAGTGTATTTTAGTATTTTAAATGCGAGTGATCATTCAATAGGATCAGGAGCTCATAGACTGGAGATAAATGTAATTAAAAGGCATCAACCTGAACTACTCAACTAACCCAGGGAAGAAGCTACAAGAGAAAATGCATAAATGTATCTACAATTTGCATTTATTAATATTTAACATTAACTTAATGACAATTATAAAACATTGTGTAAACAATTGGATATGCAGGACATATAATTAGTCTCTAAAAAGCATATGTGCATGGTATTTCTTTTATGATCTATCAAATTCTGGAGACAAGTTTTAAATCTTAGAAAATATTTAATTTGCTAATTTAGCTTATTTTCTTCATTTTTACTAGGGACTATAATTTTTACATACAGATAATTTTTGCACACGTATATTAACATCAATTCAATCAAGTCACTGTGAAAAAAACTTATATACAGTCTCTCACATGTGCAAATAAAACAATTATGAATTCTAATACATGTTAACAAATGTGAGAAAATGTTAACAATAACAACTGCTCAATTTGTATGGATGCCAATAAATGTAGCATCTTGTATTACAACTACCCAATTTGTATGAACCCCAACATACATACAATGTCTTATGTAATAACTGCCTAATTTTTTTCCTTTAGGATATAAGGCATAAGTGATGGCTATGTCTTCAGTGATTAAGTGTTTAACATCATGAGCATAGCTCATAGACTGCATGATGTTCTATACCTAAAAATTTGGAAGAGTGAAGGGAACACTGAGAAATTTATCTTGCATATAGCAAGTATTTAAGCAATTTATTGTGAACTTTAACCTATAGAATGTTTTACCTTATGATTATCAACTTTAGCCTCAGCAAAACAACAAAACAAACAAACAAAAAAAGAAGCACCTCTGTGAAAGAAGGAGCACTATATCTCACTCCATAGTTGATGTGGCCAAAACTTTGGACTTTGATCAGCATAGAGTGGAAGGACCACATACTCATACAGCTTAGCATTGTGTCAATGTGTCAAGACACATCAGGTTGAACAACTCAACAGTACACACACAAAAAAAGCATTCAGTAGCTCAACAAAATATCCACCCAATATTCATTATCCCATCTAAGTTTCACCAACATTATCCAATAGATAAAAGTATGCTGATGAGCAACAAGTAAAGAGTTACAGTTGCATTTACTTCTTTTGCTCACAAACGTCCTCAACAAAGAATGTCTCTGTGTCTTTGAAATGGTAGAGCAGGAGAAAAACTGAATGCTTCTTCCTCTTTAAAATGGTAGAACACGATAAAAACTTACTTGCTAGATTAATATTTTTAAAAGGGATATAAAATTTTTCTTCATAGTAATAACAAATTTATAGCATGTAGTACTTTAATAGACAAATACAGGCACTTTCATAGTTAATGCAGTGATTCTTGCCAACAAGCCCCACATACTGGAAACTGAGAGCATCACAAGCATGATTAAGAAGCTTCCTGGAAAAGTACTGAATATGTTTTAGAGACCACTATTAATCACTAGCTCTGTTGAAGATCAATATAGATGTACATGAAACTTAACTTAGTCTGAAATATCCCTGAAGATATATTTAAACAATTATGTGATGGTGCTACATCAGGCCACTTGAGCCAATTTTTTTTTCTAGATCTCATTGTTAAATTGTGTTTCTTTGTCAATGCATGGATCATTTTTTTCTGCTTGAAAAATTTAGTCATCATCTTTGTGCATGTGAATGGGTAGAGGGCAGAAAAGACAGAGGGAGAGGGAAAGAACAAGAGAGAGAGAGAGAGAGTAAGATAAAGAGAGAGGAAGGAAAGAAAAGGAGGATGAGTAGATGAGAGGGTGGAGAAAAGAGAGTACCATAATTCATAATATTTGGTATGTTCTAACTAAAATTCTGACTCTGGTTTCCGAAGTACAAGTTCTTCTCTATTATTTCTAAAACTCATGAGCACATTTCTGTTTTGTTGACTATTTAATCTAAAAGATGTAGAATACAGTAAATGTTAACACAGGTTTTGCCAACCTCCTTTTCTTTTGATAGTCACCAAATTACTAAATTAGTATTAGTCATGATATGACAAAGTCGGTCAACACTAACTCTAGATAGGCAAAATGTTTTCTTCTGCCTGGTACATCTTTACCTAGGAAACATCAAGAGTAAAATAAGATATGAATACCACAAAAAGGTAATGTCAAGTTTACTTTTCACATTTTAATAGGGCATATATTATCATACTTCCACTTAAATGAGGCAAAGTTGACAGAGTAAGAATCTAAAAATGAGGTCTTGCCAATTCAGGCATATCTGCATAGGTCCTTGGCAGAGGGAGACTCCCAAACAGTTTGCATAGGCAGGCAGTAGCTATCTTTCAGGAAAATACCTGAGTGTATTTACCTTTACCATTTTAAGAACACAGAGGCCAAACAAATGTTGGTCCCCAAAAATAAAATGGAAATTGGGGGATTATCCTGAAGATGGTTACTGAAAACAATTCTGATTATGTTCCTATCTTATCTAGTGGATAGAAAGGGATTCCTTGCTCTAAATAACAAAATATAAAGCCCTCAGACATGAAACAACAAAAGGAATCTTTTGGGTACCAGATTCAGTGGCTAATTTGAGTATATGTAGGACAGGATTTAATTCTTTATTGCTGGCTAGAGGTGAGTTTTTGTGAAACAAATAAAAGAATGGGCATGGACACTGTCAAAAGGACAAAACGACAGCCTACAAAAATGGGAAAAGATTTTTACCAACCCTACAAGTGATAGAGGCCTGATCTCTAAAATATATAAAGAACTCAAGAAACTAGAGCCCAAATCTAAAAATCGGGTTCAGAACTAAAAAGGGAATTCTCAGCAGAATTACAAATGGCTGAAAGGCACTTGAAAAAGTGTTCAACATCTTTAGCCCTCAGAAAAATGCACATCAAAACAACTTTGAGATATCACCTGACACCTGTCACTTGGCTAAGATAAAAGACACAGGTGACAGCCTATGCTGGAGAGGTTGCAGAGCAAGGGGAACACTCCTCCATTGATGGTGGGAGTATAAACTTGTTCAGTCATTCCGGAATGCAGTATGGCAGTTTCTCAGAAAACTGTGAATCAATCTCCCCAAGGATCCAGCAATGCCTCTTCTGGGTGTATACCCTAAATATGCACATAAACACTCCAAAGGCATTAGCTCAACTATGTTCATAGCAGCATTATTCGTAATAGCAAGAACCTGGAAACAACCTAGATGCCCCTCAACTGAAGAATGGATTAACAAACTGTGGTACATCCAAACAATGGAGTACTACTCAGCAGTAAGAAAAAATGGTATCCTAAAATTTGCAGGCAAATGGATGGATCTGGAGAATATCCTCCCAAGCAAGGTATCAACAACCCAGAAAGATAAGCAAGGGATGTACTCACTCATTAGTGGACTTAAAAATAAAAAGGTAAAGAACATCAAGTTGCAAAATACAACCACTGAACAGCTTGGAATCTGAAACACCTTGGACCAGCACCTCGTATCCCACTCCCTCTAGAGGAACACCTGACCCAGTCTTGATGTTGGGGTGAGGAAACTGGATCCGCCAGGAATGGATGTTGAACCAAATCATATTGAGACCTTGGGACCTCCTGCCCTTGCTGGGAAGGAGATGGAGAGATGTGGAGAAGAGAGAGTGACTGGAGGGGAAGGGACCTTGAATAAGGATATACATGGGTAGAAAATGTGACTTTATTCATAATTTAAAGAAAAGAAAAAAAAAGAATGGGCATAATTTGCTTCATAATATATTAAAAGAGTTTATTGGTTTTCTAGTATTTCCATCCTTAAAAATGCCTAAAGCGTCTAAGTTGCATAGTCTGTCTCTGTCAAATAATGACAAAGAAACTTACTATTAGTTATGAAAGCTCAGCCTTAGCTTAGGCTTGTCCTGCTATCACTTTATAACTTAATTAACCCATTTATTTTAATCAATATTCTGTCATGTTGCTCCTTAGCTCATACTGTTCATGTTCATTCTCCTGGTCTGGCTTGTGACTTTGCCTTCTTCTCAGCATTCTCTCTCTAGCTGAAAGGCCCACCTATACCTCCTGCCTAACTATTATTGTTCTTTCAGCTTTTTATTACATCAATCACAGCAGTGCATTTTCACACAGCGTACAAATATCCCACAATATGAAGTTTTCACATCACACTGGAAAGTACCCAAACATCCCCAGCTGCCTAAGAATGTGCTCTCCTCTCTGTCTTAAAAGGGAAGTCCATAGACATTCAATGGAAAAAGGGAAGAAGAGAAGCAAAGTGAGAAAGAGGAAGGAGATGATGAGGCTACGGAGACAGATGAGTGATTGCTCCTATATAGTCATATAAATATAAACATAATATTTACAGTTTAGAAAAAAAGGTACTGCTAGGGTGAAAATTAAAGTTAATTACTTACATTTTGTTGTTACACAAAGAGGACTTCACATCTCTACTAAATTTTAGGAAGCCAAAGGGTAGCAATACATAGACGATTACAAATTAAAAGCCTAGTTCAGCTAAATGCTCGGGTTCTTGTGATTCTACAAGCCTTCACTATTCATACGTTCCACTTACCAGTTTTTATGTCCCCTGAAAAGTTCTTTTTTTCCTCTTGTCCTAAAAACTATCATGCATTACTAACTTGTCTGACTAGTTTCCTTCTACAAATAACAAAAGGAAAACAATATTCCTCTAAATTGTTAATAAATCAGTGCACAAAAAGATTTAGGTCTCAACAATGACAAGGACCTAAAGTTTTTTTAAATGTTCTTCTGTAACTAGGCTGAGCTATTTAGGGAGAAGACAAAAAGTCAGGGGAGAACAATAGGCATCGTTTATTTGCATCTTAATAGAGTAAGAGTCCCATTTTACAAACTGCTGGAGTTTCTTTTTAAATCAAGTTATGTCTGAATACAAACATTTCAGCATTTTTAAATACCCTTATTGCCCATTCAACCACTGCATATACATAATTCTCTCAAATGAAACTCTATTCAGTGGACACTATGAAAAACAAACCATGATATGTCAGAAAATCCATAGACAAATGCAGTGCTACTCAGGTACTACATTTTTTCTCAGGTCACATAGGAGCAGCAGATGAGTCAAAATAGATTCTAGGTTTCCTAAAGTGAGAGACTCCATTATGCCACATCAACATAGCCAGCCATCCATGTCAACATTCTCCAAAGGGAAATTTTGTTTGCATGTGGTTCCTTTCAGATGAACTGAATTTATTTAAAGTATTATCATTTGTCCAGTGACCTTGCCAAGCATATTGGGCTTTCTGAAGAAAGCCTGAACCTAGCTAAGATGGCTAGATGGGGGAAAAATAGAATGAGAACCTAGGTTTCAATCCCAAGCATCAATGTAAAAAAGTTGACTTTCTATAAATTGCACTTGGAGACAGGTAGAGCCTGAGAGCTTGCTGCTTGCTACACAATCAGCTCAGTCCAAATGGCAAGCTTACAGTCCAGTGAGAGTAGTTCGAATTCTAATTGGCCTTAATACAAAATCAGAGTGGTATAGGAGTAAATGCTAAAAGATCAGAGAGACTAAGGAGCGAGCCACAGCTACTTCTTACCTAAGCTAACTTTTCTGCATGAAAGGGGAGGGGGAGCCCCTGTCTTCCCCCACATTATATTCCTCCCTCTGCCCATCCATATCACTTTCTGTCTCCACCTGCCTAGTGTTGGGATTAAAGGCATGCAAATCCAAGTTATGGCATTAAAAGCATGATCCTCTACCCCCTGGCTCTGTTTCTCTTTTTGACTGGATCAATCTCTTGCAACCTAGGGTGGCTCTGAACTCCTGATCTTTCTGCTTCCTCCTCCCTGAAATTCTAGGATTAAAGGTATGTGCCACTACTGCCTGGTCTCAATGCTTAAGTATGGTTATCTCTGTCTTCTAATCTTCAGGCAAGCTTTATTTGTTAGAGCACAAACAATATATCGTAAGTGAGAGAGACCTCATGGTAGCAATTTATCTCAAGGCTATGAGGCAAAGAATTATTGAGAAAGACGCACCCAAGTGTCTGCTCTCTAGTCTTATGTGTACTGGCATAGGCACTCATACCCACAAACTCACATGCATGTAACACACCCACCACCCACATATACCATGGTAGTTAGTGGGAATGATGTGTCTCATTTATTATAAATGTTTAAAATTGGTTACCACCCACATTTACCATGGTAGTTAGTGGGAATAATGTGTCTCATTTATTATAAATGTTTCAAATTGGTAACATGAAAGAATCCTTCCAATCAGATATTTTACCTTGGGTTTTTTTTTTTTTTTTTTTTTTTAAAAAAAAAAACAAAAAACAAAAAACCTATCAATCAAAAACTGTTGCCCTACTGTTTATGTATATAAAAGTTTATAACTTCTAATTTTAACTTAGTGTCAGTTATTTCTCTGTTGGGAAAACTAGCTTTCACGAAAGTTAATTAGAAATAAATGTATCACACTGAGAGATTATTTTACCTGTCAATAGAAGAGATGCTACGATGTTTTGACTTCTGCCACTCTAAAACTCATAAATCTTGAAAATAACATTGTCAATTCTTAATTATATACAAATTAATTTCTCTTCTCCTCCTTACCTCCTGTTTCAGAGGAAAAATTATTTCTACCCTTTCCCATGCTTAATATCTCTATGTCATCTTGGTCTGCTTCATCAGAGAGTTCTTTGTTGGAAATCTGCCAGCCCAGAAGGATGATGACTTTTGTACCACACAGATCGGAATTTAGGTCTTGACAGCTGCTAGCTTTCCAATTTCCAGTGCTGTGACCTTAGGTGAATTACTCAATCAATTTGCATCAATAGATAAATAGTTTGGAAAATTCCTTTCTCTATAGTATAAAATTTTAGCCTCTTATGGACTCTCACAGATGACTTTAACTTGGTAAATTGCATCTGGATAACAAGGAACTATAAATATCTAGTAATGAAGACACAGTTCCAGACATCCATGAATGGAGATTCTTATATCTAGCATCTTTCATACAAGGCTCCTTAAAACTGTGGTGTTGTTCCTAGAACCAACAACTCCTATAGAACCTGACACTTCTTTATTGTGTTATTTACCATTCTCCTAATGGGAATCTCATCTCTTAATCCTTGAATTATCTCATAATCTATGGGATGGGCTTCTAACAGAAAAAAAATCATACATGCTTAAAATCTTGCCCTTGTCCTTTGGAATGTCTTCAGTTTCTAGTGTTTGAATTGGTCTTTGATGTTCTTATGGGTTTTAATGTGTGATTAAGCTTTAGAAGGAAGCCAACTGAGGATGGTTATATAATTACACAAAACTTAATCTAAATATAAATCAATGCATACATGATTCATATGCACTTATATGTCTGCATAGACATGAAAATAGGAAGTATGCTGCATTAAAATTTTAGTATACTTGTTAGGTAAAAATATATGTTTAGGATTCTGTTACTCCTCTGCTAAATTTTATCTGAAGTAGCTAATGTTCTAGATTAGTATTTCAAGCTCCGTTCCAGCTATTCTAACAAGCAGTTACTCCATTTATCTTAAGTTTTGTCCCCATTCCTCTTCTGCACTGAAGAAATTCTTGTTAAGATCTATGCAAAGTCAAGTGAAAAAAATCTTTATCCTCAAATAAAATTGAGGAGCACTGACCTGGCCTGTGGTACACACACTGTCATTTTACTATGAAATTTCTGACAATACTTACTAAGAAATGCAATAAGAAGAGACAAACACTTTTGCTTGAGAAGTTCCACACTCCTCCCTCTTTTGAAGTGTTGTGGGAGTTGAATGTAATTGGCCTCCATAACCTCATAGGGAGTGGCACTGTTAGGAAGTGTGACTGTCTTGGAGTGGATATGGCCCAGCTGGAAGAAGTGTGTCACCATGAGAGCAGGCTTTGAAATTTCCTATGCTCAGGATACTGCCCAGTGTCTCAGTTGATTTCCTGTTACCTAAGATGTAGCATTCTCAGTTCCAGTACCATATTTTCCTGCATGCCATCATGCTTCCTACTATGATGATAATGGACTGAACTCTAAGAGAATCACCTCAATCAAATATTCACTCCAATTAAATATTTTGCTTCATAAGAGGTGCCATGGTCATGGTGTCTTTTCATGGGAAAAAAAAAAAAAAGACAAGTGCTATTTTTTGAGTTATGTGACATTGTAGGAAATACAGTATCTGTGGTGGCTTGTGTTAAAAATGTTCCCCATATGCTCACAGTGGTTTGTACATTTACTTTGGGCAATGGTATTGCTTGGGGAGGTAACAGACCTTTTAAGAGGTGGGGCTTGGCTTGAACAAATACATCATTGCAGGTAGGGTTTGAAAGCTTATTTATATCATTACCTCTCTTTCAGTGCGCTTATCTTCTTATGGGGTCTACAATAAAACAGAGCAACCATGGCAAAAAGAAACACAAGCTATATGATTTAGAGTGAAATACAGCTGTAGAAACCTTGATGTTACCAACAAGGCATATGTTGAGGGGAAGGCTGGAGTTAAGCAAGGGCCAAGTCCTCTGTACTAGAGCGATGGGAAGAGAAAGGTGCTCTCAGTCTAAGAATACAGCCTGCTAAACTTCCTGTCTATGTAAATAAAAGAGTTATGAAAAGTACAAGATGGATGGGTGTAGGGTGCGGTTTGCCTTTGCACAACTTGCTGGAACATTCTATTGCCGCTTATGCTAATTAGGCATCGAGTGGTGACCAATCCGATGTGCTGATACTAATTAGGCATTGAGAAAGAACCTATCCAATGTGGTCTTCAAATATGCTAATGAGCTGTTATTTTGGGCCAATCACCAGCCATATGCTAATGAGTATTACTTTGAACAAATCACCAGCCATATGTTAATGAGGCATTGTGATGGGCACCAATCACGCACCAGGCTTCCCTATATAAGCAGGCTGAATCTCAGGCTCAGGTCTTTTTTCCACCATTTCTCAACTGAACTGTACTCCAATAAAGTGTGATCCAAGAAGAATCTTGTGTGTGGTGACTCGTCGTTCTGCAGGCCAGAAGCGGCTCGCCACAGATGGGGTTGTTGAGTTTTTCTCCATTGTTTCACAGAGCTACTGAGGCTCTTGAGCATGTGGTATTATCAAAGAAGTTCCTGCAGGAAGGCTGGGAAAGACCAGTGCATGAATCTGTGAGGGTCAAGTCTAGAATTTAGTGCGTATACCAAAAATGCTAGAAATGCCATGTGTGTGAGACATCTTCCTACTGTGATTGGCTGCAGGAAGTAAAAGAAGCTTGAGAAGGAAATCCCTGTTGGACACCAAATCTGGACAGATGAAGTTTTCTAAGTCCCATGAAAGTAAAACCCAGATACCAGGCATGAAGCTGGTAGGATCTGGTATTTGGCTGCTGGTTTTCAGTACAGATTTGATCTAGTATTTTCTCATCACACCCAACTTCTCTATTTGGAATGAGAATATATATTTTGTGCCATTATGTTTTGAAGCATTTTATATATATATATATATATATATATATATATATATCCTTCTTGCATACAGATTGAGATGTAATCTTTCAGCTTCCTGTTTTCTCCATCATGTCTGTTTCATGCTGACATGCCTTCCCCATCCAATTGTCTCTTACACTTCTAGAACCACAACCCAAAATAAATATTTTTGTCTGTTCATTACTGTTGGTCATAGTATTGAATCACAGCAATAGAAAAGTGACTGATTCTGAATCTCTAGCTATTAAGATATACTTGATTATTTCATATTGCAGGTAGGAAAAATTAAGGCAGACATATTTAGAAAATCTCCCAAGAGCTCATAACAAGCACAACATCTACAAAGCTTGCTCTACTACTCTCTATTACTGATCTTCAAGTGAACGGACTACTGCCACTGCTTCTTTGTGCTACATACATGTATAAAATAATTATTCCAGGTCACAATACAATAAGAAATATCAAACATTAAACACAGACTCAAAGAGCAAGAAGAGCACTAGGATGGTAGGGCCATGAACATGATTCTACCTGTTTTTCAAATATGTAATTATTACAGTGTTGGCAAGCCATAAGACAAGATGAGGTTTTGTATATTACAATATAAAATTTTGCATTATATATTTTTCTATTATTAGTACAAGTTGTAACAGAAATTAAGGGATATGCTTTTGACACTCAACCCTGACTTCTGATTAAAAGTCATGATTTTCATGCCATACACAATGATTATTTGTTGTTTTCTTGAGTAATTGTTTTGAGACAAGATCTTGCCATGTAGCCCTGGTTGCAATCCTCCTGCCTCAGCTTCCTGTATGTTCTTATTTTGAGCATTAAAAATCAAATTTGACTCCTACAGAGATTTATAAGTACCTTGTGTTGACTTTTCACTGATCTGTGGAGATCTAGTTTGCTGAACCTGCTATGTAAGGACCAGAAAAAATAGGGCAGACAACAGTCGAATTTGTAGACAACCTTATATCAGTTTCAGCGTATCATTATCCAGGAATGTAACAAAGAAAGAAATGTTCCAAGGAACGCTGTTTGGGTTCAGAAAAACATGATCAGAAAAACATGTAAACAAAGGTCAGTAAGTTCCTCTTAACTTTCTCGGGACAGAGCAATTTAAACACAATTGTCTGGCATATACCATAGATTATATCAGGAAAGCATGAAAGACAGTCAGAAGGTGATAAACAGATTTAGTGTACGCTGACCAAATTGGGTTCTATATCTATGTTCTGACATCCAACAAGAATAAACATCTCATAAATTGAATGTAAGTGTTTAACACAGGAGGCAGGAAGTCACATCCAAGAAGTCAGAGAACAAAATTCAGTTGAGGCCAAGGCTTGCTGTGCTTTCCCTGGAGATTTTCTCACTATTCTTCAGAGCATTATTAACCATGTGTCACTCTTTTGACCTTATTCGAGCACTCTCTCATCAACACATTCCACCATTGTAGCCTGTCTTACTTATTCTAGCTCTTATACTGATGGGCAATGTTGCTTATCAAGAAGCCGACTTGAAAAAACGGATTTTTTTAGGTAATTTTTTAAAAGTGTTTATATTAGATATAATTATGTCATACTTTTATTTTGTTTGTCAAAAATTTCATATATTATATGTATATATATATATATATATGTATGTATGTAGTGTATTGTGACTATACTTATTCCACTCTTTCTTATATCACTCCTATCCCTCCTCTCCTCTTCCGGACCTGTCCATTTATCAGGATCTTGACCTTTAGTTCTTTTTGTGACTAATTTTCTTTTTAAATATTGGTCTGGTTTATTGAAAAGTTAAACACACACATATCACAAAGCCCATTTTTTTTTACTCTAGCTGTCTGTTCAAAAGATATAAAAATATATATTCATGCAGTTTTTCACATGATTATCCATGGCAGCATTTAAAAATAATATTCTACAGGGAAACAGTGTAAATGTTCAGCAACTGGATAAGACACTGGCAAAGTGTATAAAATTTATATTTTTTTCTTTCTTTTTATTATTATTATTATGAACAAAAAAAGTCACACTTTCTGTCCTTGTATATCCTTATTCAAGGTCCCTTCCCCCTCCCACCACATCAGGTCATTCTTTCTTCTCCACAACTCCCTATCCCCTCCCTGGTGACTAATTTTTTAAGGCAAGGCCATCTATGTGGCCACTAGATAGAAACTACCCTTTGGATCCTGGTGGTCTGAGGTGTTGGTATGCAAATGAAGATGAGGAGTATCCCTGTACCTGAACCTATCAGTAATACACAATTCCTCAGTGATGGATGTGGCAGAATTATGAGAGTTGAATAGAATCTCCTGGTGTTTTGGTGAAGGTTTGCCATTGCAGAGAAGAAAGAAAGAAAACACAGATTAGATTTTCAAAACCTGAAAAAGAAGACTTCTATAGGTGCAAGACTGTCTATGATTCACCCAGGCTTCCTTCTCTTTATCCCTTTCCTTTGTTAGCTGGTTTGTCTCTCTCAAACTGTGCACAAAGCAAAACTCAAGGTTTCAAATAATCAACAATGTTTACCTTTAAGAGTCTTTACAATTATTGAAATATCTAAATTCTAATGAATTCACAACTTGGATTGATAGAATACCCATGACTTGTCAATTAATTGTAATCAGGGAAATATGTTCTTGCAACAATGTCACTAATCTTTTTGTATTCTAATAAGGGGATTAAGAAGATGAGCTCTTTATTAAAGAAGAAGAGGTATTCCCAGTGAGGTTTACCATAAGAACAAATTAGATTGTAATAGAAGAACACTCAAAATTGTCACATACTAGTATCTAAAATTTATGACTGTGTTATAATACATGGTAAAGGGAAATAAAGGTCCTGAAATAGGGTGATGATAGTGGATTACATAAGTACAGCCAAAATAATCACAAGGTGTATATAGAAATTGAATAGGAGGCATGAGAGGGGAAGTCAAGGAGAGATTTGAAGACTCAATGCTTCCCACTGTGAATACAGTAGTAGGAACCATGAGATAAAAACTGCAAGATATCTCCAGAAGCTAAAACACACACACAGAGAGAGAGAGAGAGAGAGAGAGAGAGAGAGAGAGAGAGAGAGAGAAAGAGAGAGAGATTTTTACTGAATCTGAACAAGAAACAATAACTTTAGCCTAGTAATGCTTATTTTAAACCCTTGAATTACAAAACTGCACCAAAACAGATTTGTGGTATTTTAAGTCACTGTTTGTCATCATTTGTTTCACAACAATAGGAAACTAACACTGAGGCTGTCTTCTCTACCTCTTCTTGTTCCTGCAGGGGGAGACTTATGCTTGGCCTATCCCAATACATAAATTCTTGTTAATTTCAAAGTATAATCTAAATTTACATTTTCAATCCCCCCATTTATATTTCAATTCACAATTTTCTAGTTCATGGCTAGTATCAGTTCTGAATCTACCTCTAAGCTAATTTCTAATTTCTAAATGAGGAGATCATTCTATTCCTTATTCTTTAAGTGTGCAATTACGATAACATCAGTAGTAGTTAAATTTTCTCCACCAAATATTTGAATTACAACTTCTCTTAATCCTCATTATTTCTTTTATGACTGTTTATTCTCCTGGTTCCTTCTATATCAACTTTTCTTTAGTGTGTGATCCATTTTGCCTCTGTATTCAGACAATCATGTTTCAGTTCTGTCTCTGGCAACCAACATTTTTATTATATTGTATTGCTTATATTGGTATAATGTCTGTCATGATTGTATTCCCTAAGTGACCACAACACCTACCTTTCATGACTGCCAGAGGCTTGAAGGAAACAGCATGACAATAAAGAGGTCAATTCAAAATGGAAATAACAACTCTAAATGCATTGTACCCAGTATTGGAACACTCACATATATAAGAATATCAGCAGAGGTAAACGGAGATATAGAATCCAATCCAGCATTAACACCATACCTTCGGCAATAAATCATATGTAGATAAAATAAACAAAGAATCAACAAATTTAAATTGTAACTCTAAGACAAATAAATGATCTAACATGTTTTCAAAATATCCCAGGTAACAACTGGACAGAACTCGCCAGGCTTAAGGACAGGAAAGCTACAAAATTAGTTTCAAAGAAGGTTTAAAAGCTGAAAAATTTACAAGTATCTTTCTTAACTACAGTGCAATGATACTAGAAATCAATAAGAAGAAAAAGTTGTGAATGACACAAATGCATTAAAATCAAACATCAAGGCAGAAATGAAGAAAAGCTGAAGTATTTTGAAAAAAAAAAAAACACAGAAAAAAATCAAAAGTTACTGGATGCAACAAAAACACTACCTAGAAAGTTTGCAACAGCCAATGCCTATGTCAAGCAGTTTCAAGAGCTCAAATACAATGTATATCACAAGATCTTATGGTATTGTTTCTCAAGCTTTCTAATGCTTTGACCCTTTAATACAATTCCTTATGTTGTGATGGCCCACACCCCAACCATAACATTGTTTTTACTACTACTTCATAACTGTGATTTTGCTGCTATTATAAATCATAATATAAACAAGTGTTTTCCAATGGTCTGAAGTGACCCTGAGAAATGGTCATTGAACCCCAATGGGTTCACAATCTATGAGTTGAGAACCACTGATCTTATAGCCTATGTAAAGAAAGAATAAAACTTTAATGGCTCAAAGTTAGTAGAATGAAATGAAACTCAGAGCAGAAACAAATAAAACTAAGGCAAGAAAACAAATGCAAACAAACAAACAAAAAACAGAGCTGCATCTTCAAAAATACAAGCAAAGGAGACTAAGAGCTAACAAGACTTAATAAGAAAGATTGGAGATTAAAATATATCAAGGTATATAAATTACTCTACTCACACTGAGAATATTTACTGTTCTACCTGTAGACTTAGATTAGAGAGTGAGGGGGTACTGGAGAAATCTGCCTGGCATGTGATAATAGATAGAAGCTTTACATTCTCCAGCATCTTCTCCTATCATCCCATTGAACTGTTGCAGGCTGCCTGCTGTGAGCTGATGAAAGTTCCAGTGTGTGCAACATGTGTTCTTATAGCAGGGTACCACCATTTCCATCAGGGTAACAATGTAGTTTTTTAAAAATAAAAGTCTACTCTAATTAATGGGAAAAGAATGAAAAGGAGAACAAGGTAATAAAGGAAAGGCTAAAAGGAAGAAGAGAGAAAAAAATTAAAACATATACTGTACATTAATGTTCTGAGTTTTGCAGGAAAGTAAAAGTAAATTTGTGGTAGGAAATAAGCCATTAACCTACTCTTACTTCTGCTGTTTAATTCATGAAAATAATAACTTTCCATCAACCATTGTTTGGCCCTGTCTTACCAGTCACTAACACTTGAGATTTTGAACAACAGCCATTTTTGTTAGGATTGGTAAAACAAACCATTTAAAATAGCAAGCATATTTGTACCCAGCAATATGTAGGACTATTTGGCATTTAGGGGAAGGTTTTGTTTGTTTGTTTCACAACAAAGCAATGTGTATCTGATGTTGTCTTCTAGGTGTAAATATACCAGATATTGTCAAAGAACTAGGATCAACCTCTAAAGTAGAAAAAAAATAGCATATTCTTAGAATTCTTTAAAACATACTCAGTAGTTCTATAGTGTCTGGTTTAAGCCGCTGCCATAATAGTTTTAAAAAGTGCCATCCCAACTTTGCAATTATTTGCAATTGGCAGAGACTCACTAAGTATACCAACTGCCCTCTAGGTTAGGTCTCTTATACAGAAGAAGGCCCACACAAAACAGACTGCATGGGGGACTTTTATATATGTCGTTTATTTTTCCATGTTTGGTTTGAGGATTTTTTTATTTATTTTAGTGTTTGTTTGTTTGTTTCGCTTTTTCTTTGAGAGTTTCAGACAAGAGAAACAGGAAAAACAGATAAAATGGGCAGGAAGATAGGAAGGAAATGGAAGAAGTAAGGGAGCAGAAAGAATATAATTCTAATATGCTACACAATTTTTTATTTACTTTTTATTATTATGAATAAATTCATATTTTTATCCATGTATCCCCTTGTTCAAACTCCCTTTCCCCTCCCACCTCTCCCAGTCACTCACTTTGCTCTCCATCAGTTTATCTCTTCCCCAGCAAGGCAGGAGATTCCAAGCTCCCAAGGTGGCTTAGTTCAATATCCACTCCAGGCAGATCTGCTTTCCTCACCCCAACATCAAGATGGGGTCAGGTGTTCCTCTGGAGGGAATGGGCTCCAAGGTAGCAGTCCAAGGTGTTTCAGATCCCAAGCAGTTCAGGGTTTTGCTTTGCAGTTTGGACATTCTTATCTTTTTGTTTAAATTCCACTAATGAGTGAATATCCTTGCTTATCTTTCTGGGTTTGTGATACCTCACTCAGGAGGATATTCTCCACATCCAACAATTTGCCTGCAAATTTTAGGATATCACTTTTTCTTACTGCTGAATAGTATTCCATTGTGTAGATGTACCACAGTTTTTTAATCCATTCTTCAGTTGAGAGGCATCTAGGTTGTTTCCAGGTTCTTCCTATTACAAATAATGCTGCTATAAACAGTTGAGCTAATGCCTTTGGAGTGAGAATGGCTGTGGTGGAATATTCTCTGTATGCTGTAAATAAAGGACTGTTTTGGCCTTGCACAGCACTGTAGAAGTGGGTGGAGAATCAGAGGACAGGCAGGTAGGAGAAGGGCAGAGTTAGTCAGTCTCCATCCGACCTCCAAAGAAGACAGACATGTAAGAGATACAGATGAGCCACGGGCTGAGCCACGTGGCAGGTTGATTAGTAGAAATGGGTTGATTTAAGATGAAAGAACTAGCTAGTAATGTGCTTGAGACATGGGCCAGACAGTATGAAATTAATATGTGTTTGATTAATTTCTTTGGGGGACAAAAGCCGTGCGGACCAGGTTCCAAACCTCTGGGCCCAAAGGGCCCTGGAAACTTTCTACAACAGATGGCATCCCAACGTGGGCTGAATACCTGCATAAAGCCTAGGAAAGTTTAAAAAGCTTAAAAAGCATTCTAGATCACTGAAACAGAGCCAAAAGAGGCTTTCTGAATTGCATATTTGAATTGATTTGTGGTACATAGATGGTGTTCAGACAGAAATTTAAAAATGGTGTGTTTGCGGCACACAGCTTAAACTCATACATTTCACTGAAGGCTTGACATAAGTGTGATTGATTTAAGGTTTCTGCTTATACTGAACAGAAAGGAAACAGAGTCAAAAACAGTTTTTCCAGTAGCAGCATTTTCTGAGTCTGCTCTGGTTGCTGGCAGCAAGAGAGATGCAGAGGGCCCCTCCGCCATATTGAAAAGCCGATAAAAGGGGCAGAGTCAGCAGTTAAAGTGATACCAACATTTTAAAAGCTCTTTGGGTTGGAAAATGATTAAGAATTCTCAATAAAACAGATTTAGACTCACAAAACCTCTAAACTAGGTACAATGTATGTAAAATATGCATAGGCTTCAGAGAGAGAGAGAAGAAAAAGAAAAGGGTAAAGAAAGCCCTTTAAGAAAGAGAAATAGGAATAAAGATAAAAAGGCCACATAAAGATGGCAGATAAACAGAGAGTCTGGATTATGGTTATTATGTTTTCTTTTAATTTTTTAACTTCCAATGAGCTAATTACAGAAAGACAATTGATTGCTAAGGCTGCTAAGTTAAACAAATACATATATTTTAAAGATATCTTGACTTTGAAATCTGTTTATAAGACTATGTTACTTGGGGAAAGAGTTTCTGCTTTTGTCTCCACAGAAGATCAAAATCTGTGGATTGGTTCTAGACAGAATTGGTTTTATTTGCCAAGGCATCCTAAACACTCTCAGCTCCCAAGAAGCCAGTTGATTTGATCCAGCCTCAATACCCCGAGAGATTGCCATCATCCTTTGACAGCAGGAAGTAGTAAAAGAAAGAAAGCTACGTCCAATTTCCCCAAAATATTACTTATTAATGTTTGTTTTCATTACAAATGGTTAATGGTCATTGTTAATCTCTTTTAAAAAAAAAAGAAAAGAAAAAAAGGGAAGGATATGATATAGGAATGATTAGAAAAGATAAGTGGATTTTGATTTATTGATATAAACTTAAGGTCAATTTTGTTATGCTGTATGTATTTTTCTACTCTTAAGGTATGATGCTGATGTAACTCATGTAAAATTGTAATGTGTAATTGAAAAATGCAGATTAATAGTCATCTATGATAACCAAACTTATAGTCATGTTAGTTAGGTTTTTGTAGGTATACAAAGATATAGTTCAATTAGATAGGTAGTCTTCAAACACTTCAAAGACATGCAGAATATGACATTTAAATTATTTTAAGAGCCATTTCCGGGACCAAGTGCTATCTGCAGAGTCCCAGAGGGCTCTGGAGCAGGGGCAGATTATCTCTGCCAGTCACCATACCCACAGCTCCTGTTGAGGGAATTTGCACGGCTACTCACCACCCCATCGAACTGAGCAAAAAGACAACTACAGGGGTCACTGAAGGGTAGATTCAGACCCTGCCCAGAGAGGTGACAGGAGGCACACAAGCCCGAGTGCCACAACGGACCAGGAACCATCCAATCAAGAACCACTGAAGCCATGGGCAAACATCAGTGTAAAAAATTACATAATAATACAAAGAACAACATGGTAACTCCACAAGAAAGTGGAGATCTTACAAATACAAAACCTGAACTGAGCAATGAAGAGGAAACAGAAGGAAGCAACACCAAAAATTCTTTCTGATGATCATCAAAGCTCTCAAAGAAATATGAAAAAAAGCCTTAAAGAAATAGAAGAAAATACAAACAAAAAAGTGGAAGAGATGAACAAATCTATGAAAGAATCATGCCAGGAACAAAAAGTTGAAATAAAAGCTGAAATAGAAGCAATAAAAAAGGCACAAATTGAGG
>PVIH01005265.1:45085-100085 GCA_004025045.1 Sigmodon hispidus
TCAAAATGTTCAGGAAATCTGGGACACCATGAAAAGACCTAATTTGAGAATAATAGGAATAGAAGAAAGAGAAGAATACCAGCTCAAAGGCACAGATAATGTTTTCAATAAAATCATAGAAGAAAACTTCCCTAACCTGAAGAAGGAAATGCCTATAAAGATACAAGAAGCTTACAGAACACCAAATAGATATGATCCCAAAAAAAAGTCAGCGCGCCACATTATAATCAAGCCCCAAAACATACAGAACAAAGAAAAAATTTTAAGAGCTGCAAAAGGAAAGGGCCAACTCACATATAAAGGCAGATCCATCAGAATAACGCCAGAATATTCAATGGAAACGATGAAAGCTAGAAGGGCTTAGTCAGAAGTTATATAGACGCTAAAACAGCATGGCTGTCAAACTAGAATACTATACCCTGCAAAATTATCAATTACCATAGATGGAGTAAACAAGGTATTTCAGGACAAAGTCAGACTGAAAGAATATCTATCTACCAATCCAGCACTACAGAGAGTATTAGAGGGAAAACTCCAACCTAAGGACCCCAGATATACCTAGGAAATCACAAACAACCAATAAGTCCACAGAAGAATATCCTAGAGAAAGAAAATAAAACAAGTTGCCACCAAAAATGGCAGGAAATATGAATCAATGGTCACTAATTTCCCTTAATATCAATGGTCTCAACTCTCCTATAAAACATCACACACTAACAAGATGGATACAACAGAAGCCATCCTTCTGTTGCCTACAAGAAACACACCTCAACTGCAAAGACAATACAGGCTTAGAATAAAGGGTTGGGAAAAGATTTTCCAGTCAAAGGGTTCTAAGAAACAAGCAGGGGTTGCAATCCTAATATCTAACAATGTAGACTTTAAGGTAAAAGCAATTAAAAGGGACCAAGATGGTCACTACTTAATCATCACAGGAAAAATTGGCAAAAGGAGATTTCAATCTTAAATATTTATGCTCCTAATATAGGGGCACCTAATTATGTAAAAGAAACACTGTTAAAGCTCGAATCCCACATCAATTCTTACACCCTCATAGGGGAGACTTCAATACCCCACTTTCAACCCTGGATAGATCAACTAGACAGAGCCTCAACAGAGAAATAAGGAGTCTAAAAGAGGTTATGATGCAAATGGATTTAAAAGATATCTACAGAAGCTTCCACCCAAATGCAAAGGAATATACATATTTCTCAGTGCTTCATGGAACTTTCTCCAAAATTGACCACATAATTGGTCATAAAGCAAATATCAACAGATACAAAAAAATGGAAATAATCCCTTGTAACATATTGGACCACCAGGGCCTAAAGTTAGAGTTGAACAACATCAAAACTCAAAGAAAGCCTACCAACTCATGGAAACTAAACATCAATCAGCTCAACCATCTCTGGGTCAAGGAAGAAATTAAGAAAGAAATCAAAGCCTTCCTAGAATTCAATGAAAATGAAACTACAACGTATCCAAACTTGTGGGACACAATGAAAGCAGTCTTAAGAGGAAAATTCATAGTGCTAGATGCCTATATGAAAAACCTAGAGAAATCTCACACTAAAGACCTAACAGTGCAACTGAAAGCCTTAGAACAATTAGAAGCGAATTCACCTAGAAGGAGTAGACTGCAGGAAATAATCAAACTTAGAGCTGAAATCAATACAATTGAAACAAAAAGAACAAAACGAAGAATCAATGAATCTAAGAGTTGGTTCTTTGAGAAAGTTAACAAAATAGATAAGCCCTTAGCCAAACTAATCAAAAAACAGAGAGAATGTGTCCAAATCAACAAAATCAGAAATGAAAAGGGGGACATAACAACAGACCCCCAGGAAATACAGAGAATTATCAGGTCATATTTTGAAAATCTGTATTCCACAAAAATGGAAAACCTAGAAGAAATGGACAGCTTTCTGGATAGGTACCACCTACAAAATTAAATGAAGATCAGAATAATTACCTAAACAGGCCTATAACCCTTAACGTAATTGAAGCTGTCATTAAAAACCTCCCCAAAAATAAAAGCCCTGGTCCAGATGGTTTCAGTGCCGAATTCTACCAGACATTCAAAGAAGAATTACTACCGTTACTCCTCAAACCATTTCACACAGTAGAAACTGAAGGAATATTGCCAATTTCCTTTTATGAGGCCACAATCACTCTAATACCCAAGCCACTCAAAGACACAACAAAGAAGGAGAATTAAAGATCAATTTCCCTCATGAATATTGATGCAAAAATTCTCAACAAAATTTTGGCAAACCGTATACAACAATGCATAAAAGATATCATCCACCATGACCAAGTAGGCTTCATCCCAGAAATGCAGGGCTGGTTTAACATACGAAAAACTGTAAATGTTATCCATCATATAAACAAACTAAAGGAATAAAACCACATGATCATATCCTTAGATGCAGAAAAAGCCTTTGACAAAATCCAACACTCCTTTATGATTAAAGCCCTGGAGAGATCATGAATACAGGGAGAATACCTAAATACAATTAAGGCGATTTACAAGAAGCCAACAGCCAGTATCAAACTTAATGGAGAAAAACTCAAAGCAATCCCACTAAAGTCAGGAACTAGACAAGGATGTCTTCTCTCCCCTTATCTATTCAATATAGTTCTCGAAGTTTTAGCTAAAGCAATAAGGGAAGAAAAAGAGATTAAGTGCATACAAATTGGAAAAGAAGAAGTGAAGCTATCTCTATTTGCAGATGATATGATTGTATACATAAGTGACCCACAAAATTCTTCCAAGGAACTGCTTCAGCTGACAAACACCTTCAGCAATGTAGCAGGATACAAGATAAACTCAAAAAAATCAGTAGCCCTTCTATATACTAAAGATAGAAGAGCTGAAAAAGAAATAAGGGAAACATTACCCTTCATATTAGCTGCAAATAGTATTAAATACCTTGGAGTAACTATAACCAAAGAAGTAACAGACCTATTTGACAAAAAATTTTAAATCATTGAAGAAAGAAATTGAAGAGGATATAAGAAAATGGAAAGCTCTCCCATGTTCCTGGATTGGTAGGATCAACATAGGAAAAATGGCAGTTCTACCAAAAGTAATCTACAGATTCTATGCACTGCCCATCAAAATCCCAACAGAATATTTTTTAGTCCTTGAAAGGATAATACTCAATTTCATTTGGAATAACAGGAAAGCCAGGATTGCCAAAATAATTTTACTCAACAAAAGAACCTCAGGAGTTATCACTATCCCTGACTTCAAGCTATACTATAGAGCTACAGTAATAAAAACAGCCTGGTACTGGCATAAAAACAGACTTGTGGACCAATGGAATAGAATTGAGGATCCAGACATTAACCCAAAAACCTATGAACAACTGATCTTTGACAAAGAGGCCCAAAACATTCCATGGAAAAAAAGATAGTATATTTAACGAACGGTGATGGCATAGCTGGATGGAAGTGTGCAGAAAAATGCAAATAGATCTGAGCCTGTCACCCTGCACAAAACTCAAATCCAAGTGGATCAAAGATCTCAACTTAAACCCAACCACTTTGAACTTGATAGAAAAGAAAGTGGGAAATACAATTCTACGAATTGGCACAGGCCACCACTTCCTAAATATAGCACCAGTGGCACAGGCACTAAGACCAACAATCAATAAGTGAGATCTCCTGAAGCTGGGAAGCTTCTGCAAAGCCAAGGACACTGTCAATAGGACAAAACACCAGCCTACAGAATGGGAAAAGATTTTCACCAACCCTACAAGTGATAGAGGACTTATCTCTTAGGTATATAAAGAGCTCAAGAATTTAGAGCCCAAAACCTTGAATAACCCTATCAAAAAATGGGGTTCAGATCTAAAAAGGGAATTCTCAGCAGAGGAACTACGAATGGCTGAAAGGCACCTGAAAAAGTGCTCTTCATCTTTAGCCATCAGAGAATTGCAAATCATAACAACTTTGAGATACCACCTAACACCTGTTAGACTGGCTAAGATGAAAGGCACAGAGGACAGCCTATGTTGGAGAGGATGCAGAGCAAGGGGAACACTCCTCCATTGTTGGTGGGAGTGTAAGCTTGTTCAGCCACTTTGGAATGCAATATGGCGGTTTCTCAGAAAATTGAGAATCAATCTCCCCAAGGACCCAGCAATACCACTTCTGGGTATATACCCCAAAGAGGCACATTCACACTCCAAAGGTATTAGCTCAACTATGTTCATAGCAGCATTATTTGTAATAGAAGAACCTGGAAACAACCTAGATGTCCCTCAACTGAAGAATGGATTAACAAACTGTGGTACATCTACACAATGGAATACTACTCAGCAGTAAGAAAAAATGATATCCTAAAATTTGCAGGCAAATGGATGGATTTGGGGAATATTCTCCTGAGTGAGTTATCACATACTCAGGGAGATAAGCAGATGATGTACCCACTCACTAGTGGTCTCTTAACAAACAAACAAGAAAAAAAGCCAAACATGTCCAAGCGGCAAACCACAACCCCTGAACAGAATGGGATCAGAAACACCCTGGACTGACCCTTCAAACCCCACTCCAACTATAGGAACACCAGACTCACTCTTGAGGGAGGGGGGACAAAACTGGATTTGGCCAGGAGTGGAGACTGATCCAAACATTATTGGGTCAGTGGGACCATAGGACTGTCTGCTCCCTGCCCAGGGAGGGGATGGGGAGTTGCACAGAAGAAAAATGACCAGATGTGGCGGGAGGGGAAGGGACCTTGAATAAGGATATACAGGGATGGAAAAAAGAAATTCAGAGGAAAAGCTGAACACAAAGTAAATATATGTGTAGCATTCTTATTTGCATTACCACCCTTGATAAGCCATGCTTATGATTCTTATCCTCTTTATAGTTATTGTTAACTTTTCCACATTTTAAATTCATTTTACTGTTTTTTTTGATAAATACAAAATAAAGAAGGAAAAAAATTATTTTAAAAACTTAGACTTTTCTGGACAGTGAGATAGGTCTGCTACTTGCAGCACCAATATATGTCAGGAAAATGATGAGCATTCCAGAAACTCCATGTGGAATTTACTTTGTGGCAACAGTTAGCCACTGGACAAGAAACTGTTCTGGTATTGACTGCTTGATAGTATGCTGTATAAACTGGACATGCAGGTTCCATAGGAAAGTGACCTCTGAACCTTGGCAAAACAAGCCGAGATGGTCCTTCAGGTTCCTGCTTTGCAGAAAAAAATTGCCAGGCACACTTCTAGACACAAGGAGAAGCAACTGATGGACTGTGCCAGATTTTCTGCATCACTGAAAGTATGCGAGAGACTTTGGGCCATATAGGCTGAAGATGGATGCCCCAACATTACAAAGGAACTTTGGGTGACTGTCCAGGCAGACAGATGTCATCTGTCATTTTCTAGACTTTGGAAGTTGCTTGCACTTACTGTTTATTTGGATAATATTATATCCTTCTGTGGTCTTTGATGTGGTTGAAGGTTTAATAATTATAGGTATAGTGCTTTTTAGTTTACTCACAAAGATAAAGTAGATAATAGAATATTTTCTTTACATTTGTTAATTACAAATAGACTAGATACTGTAACTGTAATTTTTGATTGATAGCTGTTCCACTGTAATTTTGCTATATGGAAATTGAAATCTTCCTTTTTAATTAGACAGACAAGAGGAAATGTGGTGGAATGTTCTCTGTACACTGTAAATAAAGGACTATTTTGGCCTATGCACAGCACTGTAGAAGTGGGTGGAGAATCAGAGGACAGGCAGGTAGGAGAAGGGCGGAGTTAGACAGTCCCCATCCGACCTCCAAAGAAGACAGTCATGTAAGAGATACAGATGAGCCACGGGCCACATGGCAGACAGATTAATTGAAATGGGTTGAATTAAGATGAAAGAACTAGCTAGTAATGTGCTTAAGACATGGGTCAAACAGTATGAAGTAATATAAGTGTCTGATTAATTTCTTTGGGGGACAAAAGCCGCGCAGACCAATTTCCAAACCTCCAGGCCCAAAAGGGCCTGGGAAACTTTCTACAACAAATGGCTACACAAATTTTTAATTAAAAAAGAAATATGGAATAAAATGAATGAACAAAAATGTGTTAAAATGAATTTTAGAAAGTAGGGGGCTGGAGAAATGGTTCATTAGCTAAGAACACTACTGTTCTTCTAGAGGACCAGGGCTCGCCTCTCAGCACTCACATGGAAGCTTACAGGTTCTGTAATTCTAATCTCAGGTGATCTAATGACCTCTTCTGGCCTGTGAGGGCACCATGTACACACATAGTACATAGATACACGTGAATGCCTGTACACATAAAGTAACACCTGATGTGAAATATTCTGCATGCTGTGAATATCATTGGTCAATAAAGGGACTGTTATGGCTTAGAGCAAGGCATCTTAGAAGCAGGCAGGAAATCCAAGCATAGATTAAAAAATGAGGGAGGAGTCAGAAAAAGAGGAGCTGCTGTCCAAGAGTGAAAGATCTAATGAAACACAAGTAAAGCCACTAGCCATGTGGTAAGACATAGCTGATAATACGCCTGAGCCATAGGCTAAACAGCATAAAACTGTGTGATTATTGGGGACCTAGCAGCTGTGTGCAGTCCATTTGGAACAGTTGGTCCGGATCTTGGGGCTCATCTGGGCCAGAAACATCTTAATACAAACATCCATCACAAGAAATAGGTAAATAAAAAGATTAAGTTCACACTGTGCTGAAGAAATAAAGCATGTGGAACAAATTTATTTTGGCTGAAAAGGTAAATATAATGCAGACTGTAGGGATTACACAGCAGGTAAGGTGCTTACTGCCAAGCCTGGAGACCTGAGTTTGATTCCTGGCACCCACGCATAGAAGGAAAAACCTAACTCTTGCAAGTTGTCCTCTGGACTCCAAACCTGTGCTGTGACATGTGTGTGTAAATATGCATATATGCGTACAAAACAAATTAATAAAAATCTAATAAAAACAAAAGATATCTTTAGACTAAAACTGAGAAGTATATCTTATTCTAGACAATTATCCAGTTATGTGAGAGTTTAAACCCTCCTGTTAAGACTTGATGATTCTCAAGTTATTGATCCATAATAAGATTTATGAGAAGCAATGCTTAACAACACAGTCTTTGAAAAGTAAGAAAAATAGTCTTCCCCAGGGAAGAGAACACCAATTGTCTATCCAATACCAATGGGTCAGCACTGAAAACATACCCACAAGGAACAATATACAAACTGCCCTGGGTGCATCTGTGCATGTATATATACATATACATACATTTTTAAAAGGGGGCTAGAATTTGAAGGAGAGTATGTGAAAATGAGCAGGGTTAAGTCAAAGGAAATTGACAGGGAAGTAATTATGAAACTGATCATAATCCCAAAACATAAGGAAATTTTTTATCCTTGAATTGCTTTTATTTTTTATTGAAAGTTCATAAAATATGTTCCCTTTCACCATCTCCTTCTTTTCCCAACCTCCTAGTCATCCAACTCCACACTATCTGCATCTCTTTCTAGAAAACACGCAAATAATATAAAGCCAACAAACCAGAAGAAAAGGCATAATAAGCATATGCATACAAACTAGGATCAATATTTTGTAACAAAATGGCTATAGGTATGATTACATCACCTAAGTTTACTTTCCTCTGAACAGAAAATAAAAATCAATTATTACAGTATTGTTAAATTAATACTGTGAGTTTAATTTATTTAAAAGTATTTAATGTAGTCTGTACAATCTTGATTGACAATCAGTGGCACTTACCTGTACCTTTTTTACTTTTTAATTTAACTTATTTTTTTATTATTTTTATCTTATTTTAATTTATTTTGCCTTTGAAGCATGTTCTCTAAATGTAGCACTGAAACTTTCTGTGTAGACCACAATGACCTTGAATTCAGAGATATGCCTCTATGTCTGCCTTGTGAAGTATCAGATTAATAGCATTGGTCACCAAACCCAAAGTTCTCCATACATTCTTTCGCTGCACCTTGAAGCCATACTTGGTAACAAAATCACTCACTCTGTGGCATCAGGAAAATTAAAGTCATTAAAGAAAAGAGCAACATTTTCACTAAGCTATCTTATAAACAGCTTCCAACTGGCTGCTCCAATCAGTACTGATTGGCTAGCAGCAGGATTGCCCCAAAACTTTTCAGTATTCTCAGTGGTCCACACACTTGGATCCCTTTAATCTTCTGAGACTGTGTGGTCAGGATACAAGATACAAAATAAGAAAGAGCAAATGTCCTCAATTTTCTCTCCATCAGAATTCCAGGTGCAGCCTGCAGGTTACCTCTAACAGCCAATCTGTGGTTGCAACTCAGTCACAAGGACTATGCAGAGGTCATTTTTGTGATCTGGGCTCGGCTCACTGTAGGTGGGACAGAATCTGATGAAGAATCTTTGGGGAAAAGAGTAGCTGGTCAGCGTCAGGGAGAATCAGCTGATTCTCCTCCTTGCATGTTATCAGGTAACAGTATCACAGAGCTGTAGTCAGCAGATTCAGACATTCCAACTATAGTCCTAAATATAACTTATAGGCAAAGACCATAAAATGGCCCAGAAGGCTTCCAGGGAAGAATTATATACAAATTACCAAATAATGATTAATGAGATATATTTATAACTCTCTAATACATATGAGTAGTAATAATAAATGATTGTGACCCTCATTTGATGGATTCTGTTAAGGATCACAATTTTTCTTGCTGCAAGTACAAGTTGTTTTTCCATTTCAATTCCTGTACTATGAACTTACATGTAGTAATAAACTTCACATATGAATGTCAACTCTAAATGTAGATATTCCAAACCTAAACAAATTAAATCCTTGTCAAACTAAACAGCCAGAGGCACCAAATTTTTCATTATTCATGTAATTGTGGGTGTTACTTTTACTAAGCCATGATTTATATGTGGCTGACACATACCACTTCAGTGAATTCTTTACATTTGAATACAGATCATCAACTTTTTGTGGTGGGAGGATAAATAAAATAGAAAGCTTATTATTTGGGTTCTTTTAAGGTTGTGCAATTCTTTAGCGACATGCATGTTTACACAGCTGTGTAGTCACCACTACCATCCTTCTCTAGAACCTTCTCTACCCAAACAGGAACTTTGTATCCATTTTAACATGAGGTCCCATGCTTCCAGTTCCACAACCACTGACAGTCAGTGGTTTTGACTACCCTGGGAAATTTGCCATTCATATCACAGAATCCTAGTACTGCTTTGCTTCATTATCTTTAAATTATTTTTATGAATTCAAGAAGAAACTAGTTCATCCACTCTGCACTCTGTATCAGATTTATTAAGAGTGAACAGTCATGCACTATGTTCACATGTCACAATGTATTTTATTAATTTATCTGTTGATCAAACCTGGGGCAATCCACCTTTTACCTATTAGGAGTAATGCTAGTAGAAACATTGGTGCCCAAATGTCTGTAAGTGTTCCTTCTGTTACTTATACCTATGTACACAAGCATGGGATCACTAGACCATACAACAGTCATGTCGATATTCTTAATAAATCAACAAGAAGTTTCTATCACGCCAAAATCCTTTAATCTTGCCCAAAACCAGTTTACAATATTTTAACCATGTCACTTTCAGCAGTGCTCTAAGCTTGAACCCCAATTGCCTAATGCTAACTGATTAAATAATCTTTAAGAACGTGTTTGTAATAGTACCCCACCTAAATCCTGTGGCTTTAGTTTATGAAAAGCTCTGTATTTAAATAAGAAAAAGCTATTAGCATGCTCTGGTATTTCTTCTCACTGGCACCCTTGCGGAGGTGCCTGGATGATCAGATTCCAGCATTAGTGTGAAGGACTCTACTTCCAGTCTATGCAACAAAACAAACTTTCAGCTGACAAAAGTTTGCTTTTTCCCTCCTGTGCTCACCAGGCTGTGCTTCCGACCATGCCTCCAGGGCTGCAGCTTTCTTTCTTTTTTTTGCAGGTTTCTTAAGATAAACTCCTTGATGCACCAGTTTCCCAAGGCTTGGTGTCCCTTTCCTGAAGGTGGAGGATTTCTGAACTGTCCTTGAGATCAGTCGACACCCCCTAGTTTCTTCAAGTAGGCTCAACTTTTTCATCACTAGTCATGCTTCATCCCATTAGTGCTTCTTATTAAATCAGGCCAGACATAAGGAACTCTGTGAAGTACTGCATTTGGTCAGACTCTGCTTTCCCACTGTCAGAGACAGAAACAAATAACTACTTGTCATCTAACTCATTGGGATCTTTTCTAGGTTCCCTCTCTATGTAAAAATACACAGGGTAATTCAAGATTTATCTGAGGGAAAATATAGCAGGAAGTAGGTATGCTTACATATTCTCTTTGTAAAAGAGCATTATGGTGTGATATAGAATGAATAAAATTAAGGGAAAATTATTTTTAAAGTGTGTTTCCTCTGTGTGTGTGGGGGGGTGGGGTGGGCGGAGAGAGAGAGACAGAGAGAAAGAGAGAGAGATTATAGTTAAAGCAAACAATGCCTACAATAAATGTGGTAAATAACTGCCTTGATAGAAACAAAGTATATAAATAAAATATATAAAAATAAAAGTAAAATAAAAAAGATTTGACATGATTTTAACATCAATAAAACTGCAAATTAAAATGAATTACCAGTTACTTAACTTATAAACATTTTACAATGTTTATATCCAATGTAGAAGGATTATGGGGAGATAATACTCTTACATATAGTAAATGCAAAGAAACCTATGAAACATTCTGCAAAGTAACTTTCATAAGAGTTTTAAATGAAACTATACAATCTACACTCACATTTTTGCATGTCTATCCCTCACTCAATCTAAAATGCTACAAACAACTCTGCTGGTGCTGACTGTGCCAGGTGTTGTACCTCCCTTGATTAGGCATTCTATCCATCATAGCTTTACAAAACATGCAAAGCAAGATAATAGGCAATTATTATGATGACTATAGAAATAAGAATTCTGTAGAAAGAAATAAGAGAATCTTGACTTTTGGATACCTTGGTTTGGATAAATGTCTTCTAAAGACCGATGTGCTTGCTAAAGGATATTGCCCACTTCTATTAGTCAGGGATATCTCTAGGAACAGAACTTATGGAGTGAATCTCATCTATCTACTATCTATCATGTATAATTATTATCTATTTATCTATCTATTATTTATTTATCTATCCGCCTATCATCTATAGAGAGCCACTGTCTTTAATCCATGATGAAAACCATTCTGCTGTCAGTGAAGGAAGCAGTTAGGGAGCAAGGTCACCTGGGCAGGAAGGTGTACCAAGTTAGCAGAAGGCTAATAAATTCCATCTGCCACTCACTTTTATCTATCTGGGTTGCAACCAAGGTCCTCCACACATTTGGGAGTGGTTTTTGTTGTTTGTGGTTTGATTTGTTTTGTTTTTTTCACATCGGTTACAACAATTAGTATAATTTTTCTGGTGAATCTTCATATTCAGGTGATTCTAATCTGTGACAAGTTGGCACTACACCCCTCACAGTTACTCTATGTTAATTCCAGAACCCTTAAAAAGTCTTCTAGTTATTAGTGTATACCTCTGAATGAGTCATTGAAATCCAACTTCTTGTTTTTCCTTTCTTTAGCAAGTACCAGATACAAGGCAAGCAGATGTTTCTTTGCAACACATTCTGACATATTATTATCTCACCATAGGCATAAGTATTCCTGGTATACTATGTGGTACACCCAACATGCCACTGGGTAAAATAAGAATTCCTGGTATGTACTGGCTATGTGGTAAAGCCAACATGGTGCCATGTATGGAGGGAACACCCCTAGGCGTGGCTCTGTGGCTCTGTGCCAACCCCTTCTCTTGAAAAGAAAAGCCATGTGATAGCTCCCTCTCTCTTCTCCATTCTCTTTCTCTTCTTCCTCCCCTGCTATTTTCCCGGTACCCGCCTCTCAGAAACTCTCTAAAATAAACTCTCATATGGCATCTAGTAGTAAGTGTGTGTGTGTCTCTCCCCATGTGCAAAGAAACTAACAATAGTTCCAAACATAACCAGGAAATGAAATATTTGAAACCATGACCAAAAATAGACCTTGCTTTTTAAGTTTATTACCCCAAGTATTTTGTTACAGTTACAGAAATTTGACTCATTCATACTATATCTTGGCTATAGTAGAGTAGAACTCAGAGGCAATAGCATTCCACCACACCAATGGCAATTTAATACATAAACAGTCATATTTTCCATAATAAGAGGAAACTGGAAATCAACGCAATCTTAAAAGATGTTGTTTATTTGCATGTCTTCTATTTTTTCAAAAGCCTAGACATGTCGTAAGATTCACAGTTATAAATCTACATGAGTAACTACAGATCCCTATAAAAAATGAGGTTCAAGAAACACTTATTGAACGTGGAAAAATTTATGTACTACAGTCTACTGAAAAGAACAAATCTATAAGCAATGGTTTCAACTTTGTAAGATCTTTAATAGAGGTCACAGATCCTATCTGAGTTCTTCTAATTCACACCCCCCCCCCAGGAATCCACAACTGCCCCACTCTGCCCTCAACCATCTCGCCTCTCCCACACATATACAGAACTGCAATTCAAACTCCAAATTTCGGCCATTATCAGCATCTTTGGTGTTCCCCAGTAGATTAATTGCTGCAATGTGTTTGCACCACAAGCCTCTGAGCTAGTCTGCACATTGTGGCCATTGTGATTATGAAGCAATAAATAAAACAACTGCATTTGTGTTTCTTTTTTACTTAATACTTACCTCATTACTGATTTTTTTTCCTCTATACACAGTATTCTTTTAAAAGTAAGCAGGTGGGAAGTGTATTTTGGAAAGAGAATGTGATCTAGAAAGAGCTCCAACAATCACTAGTAATTAAATCACCGTAGAATATATAAAAGTATTTTCTTCATAAATGTTTGCATTTCTGCCAAATAATAATAAACGTCTGTCAGTATCAGTAAAAGGAATGAAGTAAAGGAATTCACGATTTAAAAAAGAGTATGCCATTGTGGGAAAACTGCATTAAAGACAGACTATCCTACCTGCATATCTTCCGTAGCCAAAGTGAGCCTAAAAAACTATATATAGCCTCTGAACTTCAGTTTGCTCCTATAAAAATTAGGAATGATAATTGGAAGCACTGATATGAGGGCTGAGAATAAGGAAAACTATGTTGCATCAAAATAAAGCTCAGTGTAGATGCACATTCCCTGTGGTCAGGGCTTTATAATTTAATAATATTTTCTCAGCCTTTGAAAAGCAAGTAGACATACCTGGGATTGTTTCCATTTCAGTGGGAACCCCACTTAAAGGTCTTTAACTCTTAGAGTTTTCCTGGCGTGCTCATCTGCCTGAAATGACAATGGGTGCAGTAAGTAGGAGACTGGCTTTTGATTCATCTTGTGAAACTCTGGACTAGCTCAGTGAATGATTATGCTTCTCACACTCTGTCCTTCTCCTGCACTGCTTTATTTAAAATAGCTCAATAGGAGCACAGAAAGCAAACTTACGTTAGCTCAGGTAAACTTTGTTATCCTGTGGCACATTCTTGCTAAGTCATTAAATGCTCTAGAGTAAATCTCCCTGCTCTGTGGTTTAATAAGAAATCTCCGAGAGTGGTGGAGTCAATTACATTCCTACTCTTTGCTTCCCACTACAGAAAAGGATTGACAAATGACACACAGAGGTCTGGTTAGTGAGAGAAGTCACTTTTCTCTTAACTGCAACTTAATCAGTACCGTAGTCCCAGTGCTAATGAATATTAGTCCAGAAATTTCAGCCTCAAGTATGCCAGGGACCTTCACTAAGGCAATCATTTTGCAGATAAGAAAACTGAAGCTGGAAGAGTGACTAAACCCCACTGGACTCTTGCAGGTGCTGGAAACAGGCCTGGTTAATGGCTGAATCTAGTTAGAGGGCTAGACTATAACATAGAAACTCAGGGCCAAGCTATGCTAACAGCTTGCTATGGTTAGATGGCAGTCTAAGTGCTGTATGCTTGTCGCTTAGAATATTTGCCACAAAGCATGCACAGACAAGGAAATGGACAACAGGTTAGCTTAATGACCTACAATATCATGTAGGTAATAATGATGAGGATGGGCTTTTATCTAAAAATAGCCTATCCCCAGAACACATACACTTAAAAATTAGATTTACTATCTCTCATGATAGGAGTCTAGTCTTGTATTTCCACTTTTAAAAAATGACTTGGCACTCCATTTCTCTCCAACATTAATAGTAGTCACTTTCAACCACTACCTCTCTCCTCTCTACCCCTGAAACAGCTTCCTAACCAGTCTTACCTCATATCTTCTCCCTATAACATTCTCCCCAGAATCATCAGTCTTCAGGAGGACTCATTGCAACATCCCATTCCTTATGGTAAGACCTTGCAAAGTTTCTCCATTACTGAAAGTCTGTAACACAGCCTACCAATTGGTCATAGGACTCTTCTTTATGCTTATTTGTTTGTTTGTTTGTTTGTTTGTTTTTGCTTAGATGCACACCAGCTATACTGCCTCTCATTCATTTCCTAAAAGCCCTATGCACTTGACCACCACTCTGACCCGCCCTTCTCCCATTTAGATTAACTTCCACTTAGCTCCAGCAGAAGCCTACCTGTGGATTACTTGGTAAAAGACTCATCTCTTCCAAAGAATAGGTGGTTATGGGATTAAAAACTCCTCTTGAACTCGTTTCTTATTTTATTGAGCAAGATTCTAATAAAATTTGTCTGTGCCACTGTTGGTAGGTTCAGAGAACATGTTTATTCATAGGATATCTCATCTTACCTAAAAATCCTTGTCCAAATTCTAGAAGAAACTATATCTTCTTGATCAGTCTCACTATTTCTCTAAACGTAATGAACGACTCTATTCCATATCAAAAATGAAATCCTCAAAGGATGGCCTTACATTTATGTGCCAAGTCACTAGTCAATGCTGTAGTGTATTGCCAACTAGTTCTTGGGTAACTCAAGGTATCAAGTTGCCTCCCAAGGTACATGCTGCTGGCTAATACGTGTCTTTGTGTTAAGCAACAGTCTATCCATGCATCCATCCTGCTTCTCTCAATCTTGCTGCTGCTTCTTGCCACCATCTGCTGCCTCTGTCATCTCTCCCTGTGTTACATGACGTTCAATGGAGACTTCTCTAGTTGGAACATGCAAAGGAGAAAATCTCCAAATTGATGTACTCAGCAATCCTGAGAAACCTGCTTTCTAATCTGAGAACTATTTGGACCAACATAGACAAGTGTCTAAGACCAGTCACAGGCAGTAAAACTTGTGTTTTGACTCATCATCACCTTGTCATCAGTCATAGTAACCTTTCCACTCAGGGGAAGTGATACCCCTCTGGCCCTTATGTTCACTAGGCTTGTGACTGCATAATTTCTAGTATAAACAACCCTAGGTTGATTCTATCACTGCCTCTGACTGACTGCCACAAGACATCCTGGAGTGTTCAATGTGGCTGGTGTTGATGTAAGGCTCTTCCAGCTGACTGTCAGGAGTCTTATCTCTAGATAACTGAGACAGTAAGAAGGAGACCAATGGCTCCCAACTAGGAAGTCACACTTTTTCCAGTTTCTCTGCTTATTTACAGAAAAATGGGAATTAAAGTATGTGCTAATAATATAAACTCAAAGAACTAGGCTAACAGTGATTTTTAACAGATTAAAGTGACTCCAAGTTCTATCTCTCCAAGGAATCAGAAGGGAGGAGAATTAGTAAAAACCTGATATTTTTTCATAGCTGATGATTAAACTCAGGACTCATGCTTACCAGACAGTAAGTTGTATGTCCAGAAGTCCTAACATATTATATTTTAATGTGTTCATTTGTCAATGTGTGAATATTCTTCAGCCTTACAGAGGTATCATAGCATGATTACATATGTTGTCCTTATGGATGTTCACAGTTTCACAACTATTTTAAGATACAGGCATATCAGGGTTTGAGAGATGGCTCAGAGGTTAAGTGTACTGATTGTTCTTCCAGAGGTCCTGAGTTCAATTCCCAGCAACCACATGGTGGCTCACAACCATCTATGATGACATCTTGTGCCCTCTTCTGTATACTGTATAACAAATAAATAAATCGTTTTTTAAAAAGATACAGGTATATTACTACTATACAACATTAGTAACAACTTACATGTTTTCATATTGCACAGAGACTTAGTCTTTATTAAAGAGACTGAGAACAAATGAGGTAAGAATGAACACACTCAGGATTTAAAGTGGCAGTTATAAATGGTACACTCATTGCAGGTTTCTTGGCTAACACCCAATGCCAAAACTCAGAAGTTTCAGGGGACTCCTGATTTATAAGAACTGTTGGCAAAGAACTAATTCCACGACTGCTGAGGCAGCTGCAAAGATTCAAAGGTTACTCAGAGGCTTTGGACACAGGCTGATCTCTCAGCCAGAGGACATCTCATCTATCCAGTAATGATAGCAGTTATTCAGGATGGGAAAAGGTGAACTTGAGTAGTAGGAAGAGAAAATTCCCTTGAACAAAAGAAACAGCATGTGCCAAACTCTTGTAAAGAGGCAATGTACAGCGTGTAACAGATGTGGAAACAACGCTAGTGTTGGTGAAGAAAGAGAAGCCAACAGCTGCCCAGCTTAAGTAGATTCTGGCAAAGATGTCAGACCAATGGACACGAAATCTGTGGCAAAGAGGTTTGCTTTGAAGCCAAGGACCTTTGTATGGCTTAAACAATCACTGACATCACTAGATTTCAAAATATCCCACTATTTTACTACTGGAAAGGGTCTAGAATATGAAATTATGATATTTATTAATATAGGGACTATTGAGGTATGATTGGGGTAGCAACTCAGGTAGCATAGCATCTCTGTAACATGTAGGATCCACTGCCATTAATGCCCAACAGCATCTAGAATTTCCAAACACAACTTGAAGAGTGGAGGAAAGTGAAGGCAAGGAGGCTCTAGATCATCTTTGGCTACAAAGCAAGTTCAAGAGTAGACTGGAAGATGTAAGACCCTGTCTCAAACACAAATGAATAAATAAATATATGAATGAATAAATAAATAATTAGAGATGCTTAAGATATCTGAACACAACAGTGGTGGAACAAAAAAGAGAAATGTCATGTCAAAAATCATGTCAGTGACTCCTTTTCTTTAAGAGGCTGGCCATAGGTAGTTTAATTATGCTCCAGTAAGCAAATAAGCAGCATGAATGGGCTTTTTTTTTTTTAATAAATGGGGAGGTCAAAGAGTGGGTATGAAACTGAGAGGACTGACAACTGAGTTTGATGGGGTACATGATGTAAAAATATTATGCTAGGAAAAAAAGAAAAATTATCAGAGTATTTTAAACAAGAAATCAGGAAGCAACATATTTAGTGCAAAAACACACAGCATGAATTGAAGACAGGAGATCAAATCAAAGCAAGATAAGTGATTGAATGCATAAAAAAAGAAAAGTTTTGTTGTGAGCCTGAGGGCCTGGAGAAGAGAAGAAGCCAGTAGGCAATGCATAAGGATGAGAAATCTTTTTAAAACTGAGTTTTGGTGGCCACCAGGTTTCAGCAGCATCACTAAAGAAAGGCTACACATGAATTAAGAAAATAACAATGGGCAGGCAAAGGAACCATGATTTACAATCTGATGCAGCTATGCTCAATATGCTTTATAATTTACCAGTCTTGTGCATGTGCATGTAGTCCTCAATACTTTCACTTTTTTTTGTCAGTCACAGTCCAAAGTATCGTGGCTCTTTTGAGTTCCTATGTGTAACTACCCTGCTGCACCTGGAAAGCACTGTTTTATTGTTATGTACTGATGCTGGCTCTTATATTCTCTCGGCTCATCCTCTGCAATGATTCTTAAACCTTAGTAAGGGGGTTATAATGATATTCCATTTAGAGCTGAACATCCCACAGTCCCTTATTCACTGTATCTTGACCAGTTGTAAGTCTCTGTATTCATTACTATTTACTGCAAAAAGAAATTTCTCTGATGAGGGTTGATGGATGCATTGACTTTTTGGAATAATGATAAGTCATCAGGAGTCATTTTAATAATAAAAACACAAAATTGGTTTGGTAGGGAAGTTAGGGTGGGTAGATCTAGAAGGAACTGACGGGTAAATCAAATCAAAATGCAATGCAGGAAATTCTCAAAGAACTAATAAAAAGTGACATAAAAGATAAAAGGATTCTTCTATGACAATGGTTCTTCATACAATACATGTCAAAATAAGATCAGTGAAGTCTAATTTCCTAAATATTTTCATAACAGGGCATCATGTTCTAATTAAGAGGTTGATAGCCAATGTTTCAAAACCAGCACTCAAAAGTCACATTTGGTCAACTACAAGTGATCTGTAAGTACACTGAAAGAAATTCCTCTTGTCATACACTGCCTGAGTCTATCAGGCAGACTGAACCAAGAAGGCAATTCTGGTCATCACAAGCTTTAGCCATCTGAGACTTGATCTGGGGAATCAAATCTTATGAACTGAAACATATTGGGGGTCAAGAGGCCGATGTAGTATCACACTATTTGTTGTAGCGGCACTAAGCAATCATACGGATGGTTTGGCAGGACAATGAATGTGTGAATCTCTATCATAGAATCATCCTCAGTTTGTTTTCACTTTGAACTCTGTGTGAAAAAGCTGGAAGACTCTGGATAGTACACCTAAAGGAGATGCTGAAGTTTCCAGGTAGACCAAGCCAAGATGGGTATCAATTTATCTTCATCAGAGAGAGGATGTGGCAGTGCATCCTAGAAATGTTCCAGATGCCAGGGGAGAAAAAACATAGGCTTCAAAGTTAGAAGAGATAAACCTGGTTTTATGCTTAAAACAGTTCCTGGCCTTCATGATTATTGAAGAGGGAGGTAACCACAGCTCCACTTCTAAAATAGTAATGAATGTCTTACAACCAAACTATTATAAACAAACACACACACACACACACACACACACACACACACACACACACACACACACACACACATACACCACACCACACCACACACGGGGAAGATAGCAGTGGTGAGGGATAATGGAGGGTGTATTCCTTATTCCTTGTCATCTTTCTTATGAGTATGTTGATAAGTCAGTGGACATAAAGTCCCCTGGGGTATTGAAAATATGATAGTTTTGTAGATCCCCCTTTCCAGTACTTCTAAGAACTCATGATTCTAGAACACTACTCAGAAATTCATGTTGCCCTTTAAGCCCACAGATGACAAATGTATAAGTGGTGCTTTGGTAAAATGATATAAGAAAGCTGAGAAGACACTAATTCTAGAATGTAGAAGATCACTTCTAGTAAAACTATATACACATGCTAAGAAATGGTTGAAGAGCTGACTGAGACCTTGAGCCCAGAGGATATCCAGGATCTTAGATCCCAGGAATTCTCACAATGCTACAGAATTGGAGGAGAGATATTCATTCCTTTTCAAGGGCTAGATACAGCATTTTCACTGAGTAATATAAAGTAAATCACCTCAGGTATAAATAAAATCATAAATGACTTTTGGTACCATTTGCTTTGCTTTCTCATAATTTCTTAAGTGGGATGTCAGTTTCACCTGATTTCTCCATCACTCATGTCTTTCTTCATGAAAGAAATAAAGCTCTGTACATGAAGCTTGTGGACACTGGCATTTAATAGTTTTTCAACACAACAGCAAGCACAATGGCTTCTTACTCAAATCCCTAAACTGTCCATCTCCCTAAGCACCTTGGTACATCCCCCTGATCAGTGGAGTTTCCATTTAGTAGCAGTTTATGAGTGAACCAACCATTATCAGGCTCCGACATTTTTTTCCCATTTGTCTTGCTCTTCAAGATGCATGAAAGTATTAAATCACCCTGTGCTGAGTGGTGTAAATCACTGCTCTGCACAACTGACGTCCATCAAAGCCACTGACAAGTAAACATCATGAAAAGGAGCCTGCTGGATGAAACAATCTTGGATGAAATAATCTTGCTCTAGATATGATGTACAGGAGCCGGTGGCCATGCAGGAGACAATAGGAAGAGAGGAAACAGACTTGATTATGCCACATGAGTGAAAAGAAAAAACAAAGGAGGGTGGAGAGAGGGCACCTTCACGTTTTATGTAGTCGTCACACAGAGAGGAAGGAAAGAGAGATTCCCTCTGATTTACAACCCATTAGGAACAAAACTAAAGTTGACGTTGCCAATAAGAATTTAAAAGTTAGTACAGAAATAGTTTGAAAACCACCAAATCATCACTCCCAAATTTGAGTGCACTTTCAAAGGCTCCAAAACATCAAAATTTAGCTCTAAACGGTTCTCTCTATTTAGGAGGTTTTAGGGTCCCAGCAAGAAATCAAGGAGCCAGTAATCAGCACTTTAGGTTCTAAATGCTCCCCAGACAATCAGCAAATGGAACTCTCTTCTCTTTAAAGGTTTATGTGGAATAAGAACTTGGTCCACTCAGGTAAAGAACACCGAAGAAAAGGCCTGATTCAGAGTCAAGACCGAGTGTCTGAAGTTTGGGGGAATGAGAATGTCACAGATAACGGAAAAAGGCTCCACTGTGTAACTCACAGCGGTCTTACAATACAAAGGGACTTAACCACTTCTATGGCTCCTGAGACACCAAGCTCTTGCCTCAGACTTAATGGTGAGGGTTGGAGGCACCATTTGCTCCCTTCCTTTTCAAAAATGGCTGGACACCTCTGTGTATGTTTTGTGGTCAGGTGGGATATTTTCTCGTGTACGTGTGGAATGACTTAGGGAAAGGGGGAAAGGATAAAAGAATATGTTAAGTTCTCTTTTTAGTGGGTTCTTACAAAGTGCATTCTACTTCAGTTCATGTCTGCACTTCCTTCCCCACCAACTATACCTGCTCAGAAGTGGGTAGATGGCATTTGTATACCCAGCACTTAGCTGATTGAGGCTTAAAGATCACAAATATGAGGTCATCCCAGAGACAGTGAAGTGTTATGGTTGAAAGAATACATCTCATTGATGAGCTGTATCCTTTTCATCTTAAGTTACTGATGACACAGATTAAATCTTCATATGTTGGGCAGCTATTAATAGAGACTTAGAGCTGTCTGGGCATTTTGTTGTTGTTTCTGCTACTGCTGTTTGGTACATTAGAAAGAATGCAAAAAGTAGAATTTCAAACCAGAATTATGGTAAGGCTTTTGTTTGTTTGTTTAAAGTGCTCATATATGTATGCTTACAGGAGCTTCCTATTTCCTTAAAGATTGTCAAAAAACCTCTCAGCTCTGCCTAACACAAGTCTCCCTTTAGCATGGATATTTTTTGTTAAAATATTTTTTAGATTGCAAAAGAATTCTATTATTTTCTCCCTTCCCTTTCTACTCGCCATCCCCTCCCAGCTACCCTCTTCAATCCCTCCTATGCCTTCTGCTTTTAAGCTGATAGCCTCTTTCTTTTCTTTGATTTTTGGTGTTCGTGTGTGTGTGTGTCTGTCTGTGTGTGTGTGTGTGTGTGTGTGTGTGTGTGTGTGTGTGTACGCACATGAGTGCACGTGTGTGAATACAAATGTATATAAATAAAACCTGCTGAGTCTGTCAAGTCAAAAAAGAATAAGGTCACCTATCTTTGGCTTCACAGTAAAGTATTGAGGTTTGGGGTTTTCTTTTCTATCTATTGTTTCACTATTTCCAATATTAACTGGATTAATGAAGCTACAATGGGTGCTTTTAATCCCTAGTCCTAAGAAAAATAAATTTCCTATGTCAGAAGACTTATGTAACATGAGGTTCCTGGTCTTGGTCCAGCTGGTGGTCCAGACCCACAGACCTGCAGTCCCAGACCAACTAGCCTCAAATAATCACACAAAGGCTTATATTGATTTCATGCTCTTTGGCCTATGGCTCAGGCATTTTGCTAGCTAGCCCCTTCATCTTAATTCAACCCATTTCCAATAATATGTCCTGCCATGTGTCCTGTGGCTTACCTATTTCTTTACATCTTGCTTCATGGGCCATTGGATCACGTCCCTTTTGACTCCAACCTCCTTCCCCTATCTATGCTCCAATTTTCCTTCCTACTTCTAATATGCCTGCCATCAGCTGAAATAGTGTCTTTATTCATAGCATAAAGACATCCCATATCAGGATTAAATTCTCATGGGCTCAATTTCCAGATTCAAACTGACTTCTATATATCCTTCACCTGGACCTATAGACCAGATTTGTAGGACAGCCAAGTTGCTTTGTACCCACCCTCTCTTATTCCACCTTATCCTGCCTGTCACACAACTAAAAATGGCACTGTATCCATGGACCAAAAGCCCTTGTGCAATTCTACATCTTCAAAACACATTTAACAATAGCAGCTTCATTCACGACACTTCATGATGACAAGCACACTGAACGTCCTATCACATCTTTCTACTAAAAATGATATGCCTATCATTCAATCATGTACCCCTTAGATTCTCTGAATGAGATGCACAATGTCATATCTCTCTACCTCTAAGTGTGTAGTCTCTTTATTTTGGAGGTAAACTCTAGGATGTCCTTTGAAGTTCAACTCAAGGAAATTGCACACTGGAAGCACCTTCACTAAGCTTTTCTGAACTCTATACTCCAAAGATCTGCTGCACATGAACCCACGGTAGTAACTCACTTTTCCTTTACTGGCTTGTAACTCTTAAATAATTGACTAGCTGATTATCTGTATATGACTACTTTAGACATCTCTTCCATACCTGCTTCTATGGTGAGGTCCCTGATGGTAACTGTTTGCTCAAAGGCAATAAAAGTAATAGTGGGACAGGGGTCACTGGCTTCTGGGATTTTGCTAGTTTGCATTATTGGTCTTATCTCCTTAAGGTCTATCAAAATACTAACTCCTTGTTACAACTCAGTAAACATTTACTTATTAAAAGTGAGTGAACAAATTACTAATCAGCTTCATATTCTGATAACTTCCACAGTAGTGCCCTGGTTAGGGCTACTAGGTAACACATTTGGAAATCTAGGTCAGTCTTTTCTTCAAATCCTCACTTTTCCTGGGTTAAATAGGATACCCCATCCAGAGTCTTAAACACATTTATACAGACATGCCCTATGTGTATCTTAATCTGTTTCCTACCGGAATTAACAGTGCAGTGCAGAAACCTGACTTCTAGAAATTCGATTAGTGCCCTCCCTGTAGATCCTACTTTAGAAACAAGTGATTAGATTAGAGAGGATATTGATTAAAGTCATGACCATAATATTCTTTCTCTAAATATTGAGAATTGAGTTAGTCGATTAAATGAAGTTTTGAACTCTGGAGTTATAAAATATCTCGTGGATTATGTGTGTGTGAAGCAATGGAGTCCATTGTGACCAGACAGACTATTAAGCAGATAGCTGGTCATAGAAGACAAAAGACATGATTGTCATTTGTATTGTAAATGTTCTATGCTTATTTTGACAGCATGATTTAAAGCCAAGCTGCCCTTGAATTGATTCCATAGCTCTATATACATGTTTATCCAATGCATTTTCTTTGTTGTTTCACATGAGTTACTTGGAGAGATTTAACACAGACAATGCTTTATCTCCAGGTCCTCTGCAAATCTTCCTCTGTCCTTGGCAGCTCCCCAAACAGAATTGCCTCCAAAAATCCCTACAGCCAACATCCCTCATCTGGTCATATACTTGTATTTCTACAACTCAAGTTGTTCAGCTCATTTTCTATGCCAACCAATCCTCAACTCCACAGCTGCCTCTTTTCACCAAGGCACCCTGTATATATTCAGTTATCACCCAATCCATCTGACATCTGGTGACCCTTTAAACACACTACTGTGTTGTGGAGTATTTGTTTAACTAGGCAAAGATGTGTTGCATTTGGGTAAGTTAAATAAAATTAACCTTGGCTCACAGAGGATGGGTTGGAACTAGTTGACAGGAAGTTTCATGTTGTGAGTTTTTTTAGTTAGGACAGTATGGAAGGAGAGAGAGTCCCAGGATGGCAGCTAAGAGAGAAAGATAACTAATTGCTACTCTAACTCCCTGGGCTTGCAGGTTTTCACACCTGCCTTTGAATCTCAAGTTTTATTAGAACAACCAAGATCTATTGAAATCTCCCTTTAGTGGCAGCATTGTCTTGGGGGACAGAATTTCCTCCAGGATATGGACTTAGTAGCCTGGCCACTAGTACTTTAAATTGCAGATGCTGACGGGGGGTAAAACAGTATTATTGACCAGTTCAAGTACCCTCCACACAATTGTGATCTTCTCTAATACATCATTTGAGAAAATGTAAACATCATCAGCAATAGAGTAGGCACAAGTCAGAATAATGCAGCTATGTTGAGTATTTTTTGTGACCATACACCACTGAGCACTGGTGGAGAAATTCACTCTAGAAATTCATCATCCCTGCCTTTGCATTCACACTGACTTTGCATAGTCACTGGTTTTGCTTTTCTCCTATCAGGTTGAAAACCCTATACCACAGTCAATGTACACATTACACACCACCCACCTCTCTTACCCTTAATACTATTTCATGTAGTAACAGCAACAGTTAAATTTGTACAAAGATTTTATGGTGTTTTGGTTGCTTTTCTTATTGTTTAGATTGTTAGATCCAACATCTAACAAGAAGTAATTTAAAGAATTATGGACTTATTTTACCTCAGAGTTCAAGTTACAGTCTTCTTTGGTGAGTAAGCCATTGTGGACACATAGCATCTACAAAGAATGCATACTACCTCCTGGGAGCAGAGGGAAATGAATGATACTTGTCATCTTGCTTACATTTTAATATTCAATCCAGGGTTCTAGTTCATGGTATGGTCCCATCCACATTTAAGTACATCTTTTTCATCTCAATTAACCTAATCCACATAATTTGTCATAATCACACCAAAGGTGCACCTCTTAGGTAATTTTAGAACCCAGCAATTTGAAAGTACATATGAACCATCACCAATGGCAAGCACATTTTAAGTGTTCAGTTTGTAATAACTCACTTCGTACATAAATGAACTTATATGTTAATTTATATTTTTAGATAAATAAATTAAAGCATAAAACAAGGAAGAGAAAAGGTAGCTTCCTAGTATCACATAGTTAGTGAAAGGCACAGCAAGAGTTCAAATCCAGACAGTCTGACTCTAAGGAATTCTGTTGTTTTCTACCCTAAGTGTACAAATACAATTGTAAGTCTTTCTTCCAATGTTACATCAAAAAAAAAAAATATGTACTAGTACATGTTCCAGTCTAGCCTTTCCTAGTCCCCCAAAGCTAGAATAACTCTTGCCCTACATTCTCAAAAAAACTTATTCTTATCTATTATATCTAAACCCTTACATCTAATTTCTGGAGTTCTCATTTTTGTAAATCCAACATTTTATTTACATTACGTGTTACATTTTTAATGACTAAAATATTTCTGTCATAGATATCAACTATGCCATGTTTAGTATACATAAGTCAGATATTTCTTTGTCCTGGTATTATTTTTTTCATCCCTTTTCTTGTTTAATGTATACAAAAGTATCCCCTGTCTTGAAAACTAAAAATTTCCTGTGTCCTTAATCAAAGTCATCATGAAGCTTTTATCCTTTTATTTTAATCTTTTTATAATCAAAATATCTAAATTAGCTTGTTTTCTCTTTGGATACAGGCTTATTTTTAAAGAACTGAAGGGCCAATAAAAGTTACTCTGTGGAAAAATCTTTACAATTTGTAAAATGTAAAGAGTCATTTGACCTTTATGCATAGAGACTTCAAAATATTTCTGGATGCTTTGAGTTTGACACTGGCATGAATTATAAAAAATATGTTCCCTAAAATTGTCTGAATGTTAAATGCCTAAACATCAGAGTCTCAAAGGGGGGATTTTTTTAGGCACAGAGCAATTATACATGTCGTTTTTATAGTATAAGTCAAATTTATAGTAGACTATGTGATTCTTTAACCCAAAATCCAGTGTTCATATAAAAGAAGGAGTTTGGACACAGACATGCCCACATGGAGTACAACTTATAAAATAAAGACAGAGATCAACATAGATCATGGTGATACTTTTACAGGACAAGGAATGCAAGATTTTTAGGCAAAAATTCATGAGAGAGGCTGAAACTACAGTTAACCTGTTGGCCTCTTGAGCTCAGGTTTCTAGTCTCCATGACAGTCAAAGAGTCAGCTTCCATAGCTAAAGCCACATAGTTTGAGTCATTTTACATTGACAGCCCTGATGAAGTAACATGCTGCATCTAAATGTCCCCCAGCCCTGTGCCACACAACATGTATACCTCATAACTGCTGAAACAGGTATCCAGAGTCTTTATGTGTTAAGATGAGTTTTTTTCTGAGAAGGGATTATCTGAATTGATAGGTGTGAAGGAGTCTCACCTGTCAATGCTGACTGGGCAGAGAACCAGCAGACACAAGGACTCCAAACAAATCCTTTAATCCTTCTCCTTGAGTTCCTGTACCTGTAGCTCATGTTCCATGCTATAGTGCTTCTATAAGATCCAAAGTTCTACTGAGAATCTATAACCAGTCAGAGGTTTGGGAAATTCAGCCCTGTTGACATCTTCCTCTGCAGTGACCTAGTTTCTAAATCTGTGTTCTCCATTAATCACTACCATTTCTCCATCTCCTTTCTTCCTTCACTCCCTTTATTCAAACTATAACCAGTCTCTTTATTATCACTGAAGGGACATGAATTACTTAATTTCTTTGTTCTCACTTTAGTTTCTTATTTTTCTGTAAAGAGCAAAGTATACGGGAACAATTTCTCTTCCAAACCAAACTCCAACAGTATTTAAATATGCTTCTAAACTGCACTTAGCTTAATTCAACCTTCTACTGGCCACTATGCTAATAGCCTCATCCTCCTGGAACTCTAAGAACCTCTTCCCCTATGCATCTATCTTCATTCCATTACCTCCCTATCAATCTTCATATCCCTCTTCTATAGCTTCTATTGCTATAGTAGCTCCATGAATAGTGTGTAGATGATGCTTCCTAAGAGCCCTATGTCATTAAACTCCACAGCCACCACCCTACACTTACTCTCCATTCTCTGTCATTGACCCCTGAAAGACTATGTTTTCCTAACTTACCGCCTACATCCAGTGTGGCCTTTTTAGTCTCCTTTGCTGACTACATCTCTATATGATCTTGAGGCAGGGCTATCCAAGGGATCTTTCTAAAGATTTCTCATCTAAGAACAAATTCTGTGTGATTTCTTCTAATCACATTCTCTGGAGATTTGCCAACCATCTTCTTAAGATTTGGATGCATCTTTCTAATTCATTGGAAGTGGAAACACTTCTGGCCCCTAACATTGACTGTAATGTTAACACCTCATTATACATGTTTTGAAAGTATTTTTGAGGCAAATACATGGTAAAAAGGAAAGATAGCATATCAAGACCATAATATGAGAAGCATTAAAGCTAGAGTGGGCATGGGAAATTGCACAGGAATAGTTAGAGCTGCAGAAGAAATTAAGGATGCTTATTGAGAAAGACTGAGAAAAGGAACACAAGGTAGCCTTCCAAAGACAAGCTGATATGAAGATGTGTTAAGAGCCAGCGTAAAAAGAAAAGAAATGTTCAAAAAAGTATCCTTTAAAGCCAAATGGGAGGGGCATGCACAAAATGTGAGTTAAGCTGAAATCAAGGGATTTGTTCAGTATGTCAGTCATCTGTCAAGCTATAAACATATAGAAGTCCAGAGGACTAACTGCATGTCCTATAATCTATCCTGTTAGCCAGATTCCCAGAGGTCATGAAGCTTCTGAGGAGACAATGAAGACAGAGAAAGTTAGTGGAGAACATCTGGGATATTCTTGGAACAGATGGTGCTGTAATCATTACTTCTTCAACTTCTTTATTAATGACATAATATAAACTTTCTAGAAAAGTTGGGGTTCCTGGTAGCAATGTTACTTCACAGCAGTGTTGTTGGAGAGTAAATAATGATGATATGTTACAACAACTTCCTTGTTGTGGCTTTTGCAAGAAGTTAATATGACAGAAGAGTCTAGTGTGTCTTCTGCTGCTCTTCCCAATAGCTCAGATCTCAAGTGGTTACAGATTATTACCACTCAGATTACATTCTTTTGCAAACTTCTCATTGACATTTCCACATCATTTTTGTTTAAATTCATCTTACACTCATAGATAGATATCACCATATCATGTATGTCTGAGGCATAGTGGTATTTGTACTGTGCAATTTATAGAACAATGGGAATAATAAAGATGATTTGGGGAATTGGCTCTTCCACCTTGTTGAGTTAGGATAGCTCATGCTTTAGTCTCACTGACTCTCAAGCACCTGTGTAATTAACACTCCTCACCATAAGGATGCTGGAGTTAAGAATGCACACCAACATATCCAGTTTTGTCATTACATTCTGGGGCTTAAAACTAGCTTAGTGCTTTACTGCCAAGCCCACATACATAATTTTTAAATTCGTTGAAATCTAACTACTTCCTCAATTTTTTTTATATAATGAAAACACACAAATATTTTCTTTGGGCTTTCTGAAAAAATGGTATACTATTGTTATGTGTAATCTGTTACACACCTTACCAGATGCCTTAGTTCTGTTCCAGTGTTCATTGATCTTCCATTTGGAATCTCACAATCTCCCTCTTTCTCCAGCCTACAGTAACCATCTTCAGCTCCCAGTTGCTATTCAATGAGTATTTTCAATTCCATACATAAGTGAGAGCAGGTTTTTATGTGTCTTGCTTATTCCACTTGACATAATTACCTCTATCATCACAAATAATATAGGTCATTTTTATGATTGAATACTGCTCCATTGTACATGTACATTTTCTTTACCTGTTCATCAACTGATAGACACATTGTTTCCTTTTTTGCTGTTGTGAAAACTATTGCAGTAACAATGGATATAAGTGTGCAATACAAACAACTTTCTGACAGACTTTTTTAGTCATGTGGTGGGGGGGTTGATATTTTTCCATTATACATGCTGACTATTGTGTAGCTAAGCCTTAGCCATTTAAACATGGTTTGGTTTTGCTTATTTATTTTTGGTTTTGTTTGTCTATTTGCTGTTGAGCTCTTTTGAGTTCTAAATTTATATTCACTCAATTGCAACTCCATGTGAGTTTTAATTTAAAAATGTTTTATCTCATCTTTAAATGGCCTCTTCATCATGTTGGTTGCTGCCTTTCTTGTACAAAATAATGCAGCTACATCTAATCACATTGATTTGTTTCTTATGCTTTTGGGGATCTTGTAAAGTAGAATCATTGCCAATTTGAGTGTTCTAAAATGATTCTCTACCCTTTCAAATCTTATGTTTATACTTTTCATTCACTTTTCATTGTAACTTGTACAATGTGGAGATCTAGTTGTACTGTTTTGCTTGGGAATTATCCAGCTTTCTAAGTAACATTATCTGAAAAGACTTTTCTTTCTCCAATGTTCTATCTTACTTAGGATTTCTATTGCTGCAAGTAAACATCAGGAACAAAAAGTAAGTTGGGGGAAAAAAAAGGTCTATTCAGCTTACATTTCCACATTGCTCTCCATCACCAAAGAAAGTCAGGATGGGAACTCAAACAGGAACTTGGAAGCAGGAGCTGATACAGAGGCCATGCAGGGGAGCTGCTTATTGGTTTACTCATCATGGCTTTCTCAGCCTGCTTTCTTAGAAAACCCAGGACCACCAGCCCGAGAATGACCCCACCCACAACAGCATGGGCTCTCCTCCATCAATCACTAATTTTAAAATATGCCCTCAGCTGAAACGTATGGACACATTTTCTCAACCAAGACTTCTTCCTCTCTAATAACTGTAGTTTGTGTTAAGTTGAAGGAAACCCAGCCGGTATATTCCTGTGGTGGTTCTTTTCAGTTTCCATTGTCAGTGCTTTTTCTTAGAAACAAATATTAAACAGTTTAACATGCCATAGACTACCAAGCTCTCACAGAATTAACCTGTCAGCCCCGCTTTTTATCCAGGTTCTGCTCTTTATTTCTAGGTCTTCTATTCTGCCTTATCCTCCAGGGCTCAATCAGATGGTCAACTTAATGAAAACATGGAATGCTGTTATTTTGGAGGCATGTAGCTGAACACATTTCAAGTGATATTAAGAAATACAATCACTCCATGTCAACCCTCCAAAAAAGATGAAGACAGTGTCCCTCACACTGAAAAAGATCATTTATGCAAATTGATCAAATCAGTTAAATGAGATGTTTATAAATTACGTACCAGGGAGTTATACTTGACAGTGTCTACACACACTCGTGCGCGGGATGTCTCCAGCAGGCTGCTATCACTCCATACCTGTGCTCTTCTATATATTCTCAAATACCCATTCAAGTATTTCTTTAAATTCTGTCCCCCTGTAGCTAAAATTCTCCAGTAGTTTTCATTTCACTCAGAATAAAAGGCAAAGTCTCAACAGGGCCCTATGAAGCTCTGTTTAACCTTCTTCTCCCTACTTGGCCTTTTATTTTCTCCATAACTAATTTCTGTCCACCAATCTGCTTCTGCCAAGGTGACCTCTGTACCATTCATAGGGTTCCTGAAGTGTGAGCCATTTCGAGGCCTATGCTCTGTGTTTCTTTCTGCCTGGTCACCTCTCCCAAGACTGTGTTTGACAAACATATTTGGTCTTTCAGATTTGTGCCAGGCATCACCTTCACAGCTTGCCTACATACACAATATTAAACACATTTCAAGTGATATTAAGAAATACAATCACTCCTTGTGATTAAGAAATACAATCTTCCCTTGACCAGACACTTCTCAATCTCTCCCCTTGTTATTTTCCTCCATGATGTCTGGCCAACTTTTCTGCTTGTTTTACTTATTTTTTATCTTCTCTTCCCCCATACAAGTACACACACATCACAACAACCACCAACACACACAGCTTCCATTGTAAGTTTCAAGCAGTATCAACTTATATCTGTCTCCTTCACTGCTACATTCTCAGTAAATATAAACATCTTGGATACTTGTTACACATAGAGTGTTCAATAAATATTTGCTTTAGGAGTAAGGAAAGATTTTGTACATAACAGAGATTAACAGGACATTTGTATTTTTATTACAGCTATTTAATCATTTTATATTATTAATACTCCTTCTATTTGCAATATACAGCATGACAAGCCAATCATTCTGATATCTATTCTCAAAGATATTACTTATTCTAAAAAGCCACCAGTGAAGACATAAATTGAAACAAATTATAACATCAAAAGTAAATAATCCAAAATATATTTCAATGTTAAGCCTAATCATTTTTCATTGAATCTTCTGAGAGTATAAAAGATACCTCACAAGTGCTAAAATATGTCCTATACCCTCCCACATCATATTCCTAAGTATCATGGAGGCCAATGACACAGATAATGGGCTGGGTGCTATCATCAGAGAACAAGCATTGCATGCTTTAAGTCTCACGAATGCACACATGCAAAAGCACATTTTCAAGAGGCAGTTCTCAAAATACCAGGAACTATCTAGAAGAAAAAAATACATTTCTTAAAGGAAATGCTGAGACATAGCACTGAACAGTAGTAACAACACACCCTCCTGATAACCAATAAAGAAATTAATAACCCAAATGTGGCTTTTCTTAATTTTGAAGATTTTAAGGATGTTCCTATGAACATAATAAAATTATAGTTTTCTCTAAAGATAACTACTGCCTGATAAGATGAGTATAATTTGTCTATCATATTCATGGTGTGTGGGATATATCAGACAATTGCTAGCTTCATGTCTGGGTAATAATATGTTAGGCATGTTATTATATTCTAAGATGCGAGTTATTCTACCCTAGCACAAAGCAAACACAATGAAAATAATTACAATTGGTTAACTAATAATTCTAATTATTTTTTCTCATGCTGTTTGCTCCATTAATTATTAATTATCAAGTAATTAATTTAATAATTAGAAATAGAGGGGTTTCATTAAGTTACAGAGTCAATCAAACACCATAGGTCATTTTGAAAAATCTTGTACAATGACTACTGTTGTAAGAGAGTGGTCTCATAAGAAGCATTGACGTCTCTCTCTGCTTCCAGCCTACAGACCCTCGTAACCATTCCTTCCTGCCTTATAAACTGATGCGCCTTTTAAAAGTGAACAAAAAGTAAACTTTCTCCTTGAACTAGCCTCTTGTATAGAGATAGCCAAAGGAAAAAAATTAGTACAAAAAAATCGTACTCAATAATAGGACCGCTGCTGTATAAACCTGACTATGTGGGCCATAGGCATTTTGAACCAGTTTGTGGGAAGAGGCATGAGTGAGTAAAAGCCTTACAACTCAGTCAATGGAGTGAAACTGGTCATTCTGGCTGGTGATCCAAAGACCACTATGCTGAGAATAAGGTAAAGAGGATAAACCAGTCGTATGAGGATGGGAGTAGGGGATGCTAATCCTGGGAACTAGGCTAGAGGTCATGGTTATTATGTTCTGTCAGTCTGACTGCATTCAGCTCCAGACAAGATTAAATTTTGAAGTAATGGACTAATTTGCTTAGAGGAGAAAAGCTAATGACAACCTAGTATTCAGGCTGCACTAGGGTCACTGCTCACTACTCTTAGTCATCTGTCATTACAGAGAGACAAAAGTATGAAAACTGTGGAATGCAAGGGAAGGAGCATGGGGAATTATAAAGCTGTGAACATAGACTATGTGAAGACCAGCAACTGTGATTGTTAAAAAGATTTGCATAAAAAGGCAAAATCCTAGCACTTTGTACTAGTACAGTAAAATAGTACCTCAAGGATACCCCACCAGCATCAAAGACTCCAGCTTGTAAAACATAAAACATTCAAATGTAGAGACACTAACAGAGAAAGAGTTCCATGATCCATCAACAACAACCATACAGGAAATTGTGTTCCAAGATCCAGCCAGAAAGACTCCAAGAGGCCACTAGAGGTGTGGCAGAAGGACATCAGACTCCAGCTCCAGCCTGCAAAAGATCTTTGCAGACATCATCATTCACCTGCTACTTGTTTTGCAGAGGGGTACAATACAAGAGTTACAGCATTATGAAGGCTGTCATTTATATTCAACAAAGGCTCTGAGGCCAAGTCAGTTGTGAAAGGTTTAGATTCACTTCAAACACTTCAAAGAGTCCATGAGGGGCTACCACATGAAGCTGTTTGGTGGTTTGAATGAGTATTACTCCCTTCCCACAGTGAACTCATATATTTGCATGCTTAGTGCCCCACTTGGTGAACTATTGAGAAAGGATCAGTCTTCCTAGAACATATAATCTTCTTGGAAGAGGTGTGTTACTGGGGGAATACTTTGAGGTTTCAAAAGCCCATACCAATCTTTCTCTCTCTCTCTCTCTCTCTCTCTCTCTCTCTCTCTCTCTCTCTCTCTCTCTCTCTCTCTCTCTCTTTGTGTGTGTGTGTGTGTGTGTGTGTGTGTGGTGTCTGTGTATATGGTGTGTGTATCTATGTGTGTCTGCATATCAAGATGTTGTGAGCAGCCATGCATGCTCCTGGGGTAATAGGCTAGCCTTCTGAAATGATAAGAACCCCCAGTTCAATGCTTCCTCTGAGTTGCTATGGTCATGCTGTCTCTTTCCAGCAATAGAACAGTGACTAAAACAGAAAAGGTGAAACTTATGCTAAAGTAAAGACTCCAGCATTTTCCAGATGGACAAGATGGTAGCATATCCATTGAGGAAAGATACAGGCATAGAGTAAAACTGGCCCAAGTGAAGTACCTCATGTGACACAGGCACCAGAAGTTAAGGGACAGGGCTACTTAAAACTGTGGGAATACAGAAATGCCATCAAGACCACCAGATGTCGGTCATGGAGCCACAGTGTTTGGTGTTTACCCTGTTGGATTTTAGTCTGGATTTGGCGCCATCTTTCTAGTCTTCTCACTTGGGATGGAAATATTTATACTGTGTCATTGCATGTTGGGATTCTTTTTCTTTCTATCTTTTTTTGACAGAAGTTTATACTTTTGTTAAAAGTATAATTTCCTACTTACAGAAGAGTCTCAGTAAGGACTCCAAACTTACATTTGAGCAATATTAGAACTGTTAAGATTCTAGGAAAATTAAAGATGAAATACATGCATTTTGTATTGGAACCTAAAAGTGGCTTAGTTTGAGGTGTCTAGGTGTCAAGTTTGACAAAGGGTTGGCCTGTGATGGTGAATAGTCATTACCAACACAGCTGCACTTACAAGCAGCTAGGCTTGCAGCAAAACTTTAGACATGTTTGTAGGGATGTTCACAGAGGTGTTTAACTGGAGAGTTAAGATTCACCCTGAATGTGAGCAGCATCACTCCACTGACTTGGGTTTTCTACTAAATAAAAAGGGAAAACGAGAAAGCCATCATCGTGAACACAGCCATTCATCTCACTGTTCCTTGAATGTGATGCAGTATGAACGTGCTGATGATGGGGTCTTTGAAACATGACCTACAGGATACCTTCTTACAACATAAACCAAAGTAACTCCCCTGTGTTCCCTCCTCTCTGGTATTCGACCACATCAAGAGACAAAGATCTCATATGCACTGTAAGAAGATAAGTTGTGTAAAGTTCTAGTCACATAGACTGGAAAGTATTAGCTTTCTTTCAATTTCTCTAAATATTTTAAACTATAATGACCTATTCTGGCTAGCTCATCTGATCACTTAATATAAATTAAGTATGATACCCTTCATGGTGAATAGATATCAGTTCTACTGAAAAATAGTCTGTACCAATATAAGCAGTATAATTGGTATTAATATGGATTCTCAAATGAGAAGCTACTTACCATGATAAAGAGACTCCATAAATATTAAGAGTCTATGAAATAACATGCACTAAAGTCTTGTTTTTACTGCCTGGATTTTATCTATTTTTCTGTGAAATTTTTGCTTGGTAAGAATTCATACTCCCTCATTCTCATATTGCATGCTTAGAAAAGAAAGAATGTTGTCTGAAGCTTGCCAACAAGAAGCATCTAGCTGACGCTGAAGTAGGGAGCACATTCCACCCGTGGCACAGCCTCACACTGCACATCTCACAGATGGTATGTATCCTAAGCCTGTCTAGTCATTGGCAATGAGACAATTTCAGAACTGTTTTTAAGCTCTCAGATAAGAGTTCTCTACCCTCTGCTATATTAAAAATGTTAAAAATAAAAGCCCAAAACAATGCGTCACTGGTAAATAAATTATTGCAGAAAACATAGAAGTAAATATTCTTTGCTATGATATAGTTTCAGCCTTTAATTCCAAGGCACACCTAGTAGATGCTGTCATTCCCTTGTCCATAGCTTCTCAGTATCTGTTTTCTTTGACTCTACCTAATGATTCTTTCTGGCTAAAGACGGTATTTCAAACTGAACATAGGGTAATTCAAACTTGCCTGCAAAGTATGATTCATCATACATAAGTGATAGCAGTCAGAAAATAAATACACTTTAATGCCCTTGCTATTTATTTGGGATAACAATAAACTGTTTTACACCATCACAGATATCCCAGGCATGTTGAACCTCATGTTAATGTTTGTTCATAACCTTTGCTTGGCCTTTTTCCTATCTTTTTCTCATTCCTTCTTGGGATCCTTTCCAAAATATTGTATGTCAACCTGTCTTAGAATCTCTGAAAAACCTAGCTTAAGTCAGCTGAGGTCTTTGCATTCCTAGTACTGGAGCCTCATGGTAGAAACAGGGGATAAGATCAGCTAGCTAACAGACAGGATTTCACTGTCATGTTCACCATGATATAGAAACAAGGTTACTAACAATCTTACTGTAGCACATTGTGTGAGGTACAATGAAAGACAAGACACAGACTGTGAGTAATATTCTAGCCTACAAAAGATATGGGACATTGGTAATTACAATCATTACAGCATTGGTAGGCAGATGTTATTATCCAAATGTCCCTAAATGAAGAAAACAAGCCAAGTATCAAAAGAGATCATCATTGTCTGCAGAGGGAAGAAAGATTTGCCGTAAATCAGGCTCAAGATATGATTCCAAGAGTTGCCTTAGAAAAGTAGCAGGACTCAGAGCCCTGGAAATTTTCCTATGATATTGTCAGAAACTTGATGGCTAAGGAGAGGGACCTAAGATAGTTTTGAAACACAAAATCAGTCAATTAAATAGAAACAAAGTTTCACCTGAAGGACCCTGATATTTCATAAGTCGATAGATACATCAGTATTCTTTTCCAATGTGACCTAGATGCATTTATTAGAGAAACTATCATGTAAGAAGGTAAGTCTCTTGAAAGGTTTTAGATAATAACTGCCACTGATATAAAATGCAATCATGGGCTTCACTGAGAATTATACATATAGATTGCAGATGACTTCTATAGTCCTGCCTAAGACAGCATCATAAGAGATTGATGTACAGTGTCTACACCCATTTTATGAACCTACTAGGATGTAATAGACATGCTCAGCACCTGAAAGATTCTCTTCAGGTACAGGTCTTAGGGGGTCAGAGTGACCCTCTGTTAATTATATTCAGATCCAATACCACTTCCCAGGTTGATCTTAAACTCTTTAACAGTATGGTGCTATGGTCCTGATGAGACCTTCTGATTCACTAAAATGATCTTTAGTTAAAACCACATCTGGTGACTGAACTATCATTTACTCAGATCACTTTATTCCAGGGCTACGTTAGTTCTTCTGCAGCCAAACATGCATGGTTCAATATACTGGACCAATCACTAGGAACATGCATCATCTTGATATTCCTGTAGCTAATACAATGCTTGCATGAGTTGAGACTCATATTCAGCTAATCAGACTGCTGAAAATGAGACAGAGGATAACAGAGATGCTCTTGGAAAACATATGCAAGCCAGCCTATATGGATAACAATCAGAGAGGCAGAGGCTGTCTGAATTATCAAAGGAGTTAAGCATATAGACGTCTTGAATGCTCTCACACATCCTTTACTCAGACTGAAAAAGTGGCACTTTTTCATGGTTAGTAGGCTTTTCCAATTGGAAATAGTCAACTTACAAAGTGAATTACTTGAAATTGAGACAGAGTAGTTCTGAGTAAGTCAAAGGTGGACTGCAGATGTGTTCTGTTAATAAGCCCATTTATCAGAAGATGCTAATGATTAAAAGTACCTGTGACTCTGTCAATTGGTTCTTTTATGCCTTAAAACACACATGGCCTCTACTGTGCCGGGGAGAGGTACGAGAGAATCAGTGTGCCCACAACCTGCCCTTCAGCCAATGACACAATAAGTTGGCTGTGAATATCTTTATACCTTCCTTCCTACCGAAATCTCTTGGGCCAGGGTACATTGCATCCCAGATGTTCCCATGTGGAGTCTAATTTGTACATAACCTTATAATTTATACATGCCATCAACTTACATGGCTTTGTTTTGCAACTAGACTGAGTATTCCAGAGAATGAGTCCCATATAAGCTACACTTACATATTTTTTTCCTTCTAGTCTTCCTTACAGGAAAAAAACAACCTAAAACAGCACCTTCATTTGGACTAACTCTACCTCTGAACATTATTTCTGATATGAATAATATTAAACCTTTATTTTTAGTGCAGTCCTGTAGATAAAACCAAGATCCTCAAAAAAAATGACAAAAAATTGTTTTAACCTACTGAACTTTTTCCTGCCTCTCTGTTGTCAAAAGCATATTTCTCAAACTTGTTTGGGTCAAGTTGGGATTTGTGTGTGTGTGTGTGTGTGTGTGTGTGTGTGTGTGTGTGTGTGTGTGCACTTGTAGTTTTGCAAAAATACCATCATTTATTTTTAATTTAAAAGATTTTATTTTATATGCAATATGTGAATGCCTGCAAATATACATGTATGTGCATAACACACTTGCCTGATTTCCAGAGACCAGAAGACAACATTGGGTCCCTTTGAAGTGTAGTTCCAGGTAGTTGTGATCTAACCAATGTGGGTGCTGGGAACTTAACTCAGGTCCTCTGAAAAAGCAGCAGGTGTTTTTAACTGGCACACCACCTATTCAGCTTTTTGAAAAACTTAACATCCAACTCCTGCCTGTTGAACCAACTGAATTATTGCCTCCTTGGAAGCAGTCCTGTTTCCTCAAGGCCAATTCAATTCATTGTTGCAAGACTATATCCCAAGAATACTGTGTAGCTCTGCTGTGGTAATAAAGTATCTCACTATAGTATATATTTTCCTTTCTGAGACTAAAGCCCTGGCAACTCTTGTGGATTATTTTTAAAACTAAAAAAATCACCTGGCACAGTCAACTTGTAACCAGTGTGTACTTTGGAAGTAAGGAAGTGGTCAATAGATAACTTCACATCTAGCAGACACAGCTTTGAACTTCTCAAAAGCACTGAGGGATCCAGGCAGAAACTTTGCATATTTAGCTACTTTTCCATAGAGTCCCATAAATATGTTCTCAAAAGAACTGTCCCTCTGAGTCTGGAGGACAAATAGAACAGCTCATGTGTTCTAGTGGAGACTGAACAAGCAAAGGTGTTCGTCATTCATAGAGCAGTGTAACATACCTCTCTGGAGCCAAGCCTAGTGGCATATTTTCAATGACTTAGAAACGCATTATGTATTGTCAATAATGCCCAGACTCTAGCCAAGTGGGTTTGCATGAGACTAGAATGCAAGGTCACAGGAGAGTTTATGGTCCTTGTAACTGAACAGCATAAAATCGATCTTAAATTCAATGAAGGAAATAATACCACAGATGGTATCTCCTTTCAATATAAAACAAATAAATTGCTTTTATGATAAGAGACAAATAGACACAAATATCCAATCTCTAATTAACTTCTACTGATGAGCTCAGCTTTTATCCAACTGCTGGCTGTAGGGCCAAGCATAAAGCAAGACAGCCTGCCACTATCACATGTCTGTCTGCACTTAGTACAACAGATGATGCACTAAAACACATACAGGCTATATGGAATGCTACCACATAAACTTCACAATATTCTATAAACACGTTCTCAGAACTACATATATGTCTAATGTTGACATAGATTATAAAACTAGTTAAAAATATAAATTCCGTGCCCCACATACAATTTTGTCATAAATCCTTTTATAACTGTCATCACAAAATTATACTTGTGGCATTACCCACATAGAAATAATAAGCTGAGCTCATATGCACAAATCCATGAATATTTATTAAGTAGGTACTTGAGAGACACATGGCTTATTAAAGACTAACCAAATGATAGTTTAAGTACATTTTTAAATGCCTTATTTAGCAGTCAATTGTTTTCATAAGTTATAGATTGTTTTGTGGTGAAAAACCAGCTATAAAACTAAAAAAAAAAAGTTAATTTTTTGCAGGTTGCTGTTGTATAAATTTTCCTGCTGTGGTTAATTTTAAGTTCCTGTTGTCCTTTATTATAGGTGACAACAGTCCTAGATGTTTTTAGGGTTGTCTATTTCACATAGAAGATACAAGCAAGACCCCAATTAGATACTTAAACCTGTAGAGTACTAGAAGGTATATACACTACTATTTCCTATTGCATAGCTTGAAAATGTTCTGTTTAGCAGTGAGGCATAGAAACGTATTAACAATACTAACTAATAACATGAGAGCACCATTAAAACATGCTATAGAAAGTCTACATGAGTGGCCAATTTAGTATTCACAAGCCAGAGTCACCTGTAAGAACCTGAAGCCATAGAAAGCAAAAAATACCATTAAGTGTGGGCTGCTGTGTTTGCCTCCACTCTTCTGCTAGCCAGCATCCCTCCAGTGACAGGTGTGGAGTGCTTTGTTTCTCTTGTTCTCTCATTTCTATTTGTTAGCAGTTTTGGCATGCTTACAGCTGTCTGACTGTCTCTGTATTTACGGTGTCTCCAGCCATGATGTCACAAGGGCTTAATGTACTAACTACCTAAGCAATCTCCAAGCAGCAGGTGAACCATGTTCTCACTGAACTGCTGTCACCAGCTGGGCTCAACCTGGTGAAGAGCTTTGTTTGATCACTCCAAGTCTTTCTGAAATACTGAATTAATTAGAAGCATGTACAAATTAAGAGCTTTCACATAAAAACACAGATCCTCAGTTTGTCTCATGATGTTTGTCTTTTTTTTTTTTTTTTTTTTTTTTCCTGGAGTTGAGGACCGAACCCAGGGCCTTGCGCTTGCTAGGCAAACGCTCTTCCACTGAGCTAAATCCCCAACCCCTCATGATGTTTGAAGCTCTGACAACACTGAACCCACACTGCTACACACACATGCCAGAACCTTCCTGGTACTAATTGCGGCTGCCCTTTGTGAATGAAGCAAATACTGTCCAGTTTTCATAAGGTCCTCCACCCCCATTGCCTTATACTCCACCCAGTTTTGCTCATTTGTGTTACCTGTCTGTCTCCCAAAGAATTTTGAGTTGGTAACTGCAAGATAATGTTATTTTAAAAAAAATCAACACTTTAGAATGAGACAAACCTGGGAACCAGTCCAGCCTCTGTCACTCAGTAATGTGTGAACATAGCATGTGATGGAACTAGACTGGATTTGTTTCCTTATCGAGGATATCAAAATAGAAATGAAACAGAGCACAAGAATATAACAAGGACTAAATTGACAGTGCACACAAACAGCTTGCCTACCACCTGTCACGGGGCAGTGGAGCCCATGCACAGCACTTCCTTTCCCATCCTCCTCCACATGAACTTGACTCCCGTCCCTATCACATCACTTCATATTTAGTTCTTATTGTTCTAAGCTTGGCTACTCGCCAAACGGGCCACAGTATCATACAAAACATTTTTACATCATTGCCTTTCTCTTTCCTTGGCCACCAGCTGTATCTTCATGATGAAGTACTGTTTGTCTTTGGAATGTCAGTGACCTCCTTGGGCTTATATTCTCTCACTCTAGTTATGCCAGCCATCTAACTGTACAAGACATAGGTCCATCTCTTGATCTGATACTGGCCTCATTTCCCAGGGAAAATGATGGGAAGAGAGAAGCCCAGTGGTTTATTTCAAAAACAATTACTTATTGGATAACCTATTTTTTTGCACTTGGGACAAAAAAGTATCTTTTCACATTTAAAGATTCTTTTAAGCACTGAAATTGGGTGATGTAAAAATGGCCCCCAAGTAGACAGTAGTAGATGCCAGAATCTAGGATAAAGAGAAATAGTGACAATAACACTTCTGTTAGGCAAAATGAATACCTTGCAGAGACCTGTTGCATAATACCACAGCTGTATTTATGATATTTTTGTACTCTTCAGATTTCAAAAGGCAGCATTCTATTGAGCAAAAATACAGAATTTTGTGATGTGCTGATAGGAACATGTAAATAGGCACATGTCCATACTCATTAAAACTATATACAGAGACAGGTTGTTTTTCAGATCATCAGCTCTGTAAGCTGTTATTAAAAACTATTTTTTTAAAAAAAATCTTACTTGAAATTTGATTGCTCCAGACCATGGCTGGCATGGTAGCAGCGCCAGAGCAGCAGACTTGCTAGGTGTACAGCTGGGAGGTGAGAGGTGAAGTGGTGACCTCCACTCCCAGTCCACCCTGAACCAGGTCACGGCTAGCATGATTGCAGCACCAGCATGGGAGCAGCAGACTTGCTGGGTGCACAGCTGAGAGGTGAGAGGTCAAGCAGTGACATCCACTCTCAGAACACAGTCCACCCAGATCGCAGCTGACATAGTGGCTGCACAGGAACAACTGAGTCCCTGGGTGCACAGGAGAGGTCAATGGGTGACTTCCGCTCACAGAGCACAGTCCCTCCAGACCACAGATGGCGTCATAGCACTACCACCTCGCGAGAACAGCCAACCTCTTGAACACACAGCTGATTAAAAGCCCTCAGACCAACAACCCACTAAGAGCAGATCAAGAATTGACCAAGAGTGAATTGAGGAAACAATGGGTAGACTCCAGTGCAAGAATACACATAATAACACAAACACAACACAACACAGGAAGAAGCAAGTAGCTCTGTAGTTTCAAGACCTGAACATAACAATGAGGAGGAAACAGAAGGAAATGACCTTAAAAATAATTTTATGAAACTGATTGAAGCCTTAAAAGAGGATATAAAAAGCTCTCTTAAAGAAATAGAAGAAAATACAAACAGAAAATTAGAAGAGATGAACAAATCCCTGAAAGAAAATAAAGAAAACCAAGAAAGAGAAAACAAACAGGTGAAAGAAATTTTACAGGAATTAAAATTTTAAATAGAAGCAATAAAGAAGGCACAAACCAAGACAAAGCTGGAAATAGAAAATCTGAAAAAAAACCTAGAATGACAGAATCAAGCATAACCAGCAAAATCCAAGAGATAGAAGAATCTCTGCAGTAGAAGACTCAATCGTGATAATAGATATACCAATTAAAGAAAACAAAAAATGTCATAACACAAAATGTCCAGGGCATTTGGGACACCATGAAAAGGCCAAACCAGAAAATAATTGGAATTGAAGAAGGATAAGAACACAAGCTCAAAAGCACAGAAAATATCTTGAACAAAATCATAGAAGAAAATTTCCCCAGCCTAGAGAAAGAAATATCTATAAAGATACAGGAAGCCTACAGAATACCAAATAGACTAGACCCACAGAAAATGTCTGCTTGCCATGTAGTAATCAAGCTGGTAAACCTGCAAAACAAAGATAAAATAATGAAAGCCACAAAGGAAAAAGGCCAAATCACCTCTAAAGCCAGACTCATCACAATGACATCCTACTATTCAATGGAAACAATGAAATCAAGAAGGTCCTTGTCAGACATTATACAGACACTAAAAGTCCATGGATGCCAACCTAGATTACTGTACTCAGCAAAACTATCAATCTACATAGATGAAGTAAACAAGATATTTCACTACAAAACCAGATTTAAATCAATACCTAACCATAAACTTGGACCTACAAAAAGCCGTAGAGGGAAACTCAAACCTAAGGAAAGCAGAAACACCCATGTAACCACAAACAATTGATAAGCCCACAGAAGAAACCCCCCATAAAAAGGAAAGGAAATACAAACTGCTACCAAAAATAACAGGAAATATTGATCATTGGTCATTAATATCCCTTAATATCAATGGACTCAATTTACCTATAAAAAGATACACCCTAGTATGATGGATACAAAAACAGAAACCATCTTTCTGCTGCATACAAAAAACACACCTCAACTTCAAAGACAGACACAGGCTCAGAGTAAAGGGTTGGGAAAAGATTTTCTAATCAAATGGCATAGGAAACAAACTGGTGTAGCTATTCTAATATCTAACAAAATAGACTTTAAACTAAAATCAATAAAAGAGACCAGGATGGACACTACTTATTCATCTCAGAAAAAAAAATCTATCAAGGCAAAATTTCAATCCTGAATATATATGCCCCTAACACAAGAGTACCCATATATGTAAAAGAAACACTACTAAAACTTAAACCTCATATAAAGCCTGACACACTAATAGTGGGAGACTCCAATGCTCCACTTTTACGCCACACAGATAAACTCAACAGAAAAATAATGACCCAAAAATGGACTTAGTAGATATATATCAAAACTTCCACCCAAACAAAAAGTAACATACATATTTGTCAGCACCCCATGGAACTTTCTTTAAAATTGATCACACACTAGGTCATAAAACAAATATCAACAGTTACAAAACAAATTCATATAACTCCTTGTACCATATCAGATCACCATGGTCTAAAGTTAGAGTTCAACACCACCAAAATTCACAGAAAGCCTGCCAACTCATGGAAACTAAACATCACTCAAATGAACCACCTCTGGGTCAAGAAAGAAATTAAGAAAGAAATCAAAGTCTTCCTAGAATTTAATAAAATTAGTCCATAACATTTCCAAACTTATGGGACACAATGAAGGCAGTCTTAAGAGGAAAATTCACAGCATTAGATGCCAACATAAAAAGACTAGGGAAAACCCACACTAGAGAACTAACAGCACAGCTGAAAGCCTTAGAACAAATAGAAGCAAACTCACCTAGAAGGAATAGAGGGCAGGAAATAAACTTAGAGCTGAAATCAATACAATTGAAACAAAAAGGACAATATAAAAAAAATCAATGAATCAAAGAGTTGGATCTTTGAGAAAGTAAACAAGATAGATAAACCCTTATCCAAATGAACCAAAAAGCAGAGAGAGAGAGAGAGAGAGAGAGAGAGAGAGAGAGAGAGAGAGAGAGAGAGAGAATCCAAATTACCAAAATCAGAAATGAAAAGGGGAACATAACAACAGGCCCCCAGGTAATCTGGAGAATTATCATGTCATACTTTGAAAATCTATACTTGATAAAAATGGAAAAGGAATGGACAGTTTTCTGGTCAGGTACCACTTACCAAAATTAAATCTAGATCACATTGAAGACCTAAACAGACCCATAACACCAAAGGAAATTAAAGCTGTCATTAAAAGTTTCCCAAATAAAAAAAGCCCAGGCCCAGATGATTTTAGTGCAGAATTCTACCAGACATTCAAAGCAGAGCTAATACCAATACTCCTCAAACTATTTCATACAGTAGAAACTAAAGGAATATTATCAAACTTTTTTTATGACGCCACAATAACCCTGATACCCAAGCCACTCAAAGACACAACAAAGAAAAATAATTACAAACCATTTTCCCTCATGAACATTGGTGCAAAAAATTCTAAACAAAATTCTGGCAAACTGTATACAACAACCTATAAAAAATACCATCCATCTTGATCATGTAGGCTTCATCCCAGAAATGCAGGAATGGTTCAACATATGAAAAACCATAAATGTCATCCATCATATTAACAAATTGAAGGAAAAAAAAAACACATGATCATTTCCTTAGATGCAGAAAAAAACCTTTGAAAAAAACCAACACTCCTTCATAATTAAAGTCCTGGAGACATCAGGAATACAGGGAAAATATCTAAATATAATAAATGTGATTTACAAAAAGACAACAGCAAACATCAAACTAAATTGAGAAAAACTTAAAGCAGTCTCACTAAAATCAGGAACTAGACAAGGCTGTCTCCTCTCCCCTTATATATTCAACATAGTTCTCAAAGTTTTAGTTAAAGTGATAAGAGAATGAAAGGAGATTAAGGAGATTAAAAATTGGTAAAGACAAATGAAACTATCTCTATTTGCAGATGACATGACTGTATACATAAGTGACACACAAAATTCTACCAGGGAACATCTGCAGCTGATAAATACCTTTAACAATGTAGCAGGATACAAGATTAACTCAAAGAAATCAGTAGCCCTCCTATACACTAATGATAAAAGGGCTGAAAAAGAAATAAGGGAAATACACACCCTTTGTAATACCTGCAAATTACTAGAGAAAGAAATTGAAGAAGGTATCAGAAAATGAAAAGATTTTCCATGATCCTGGATAGATAGAAACAACATAATAAAAATTGCAATCTTACCAAAGGCAATATACAGATTCAATGCAATTCCCATCAAAATCACAACACAATTTTTTACAGACATTGAAAGAACAATACTAAGTTTCATTTGAAATTACAGGAAAGCCAAGATTGCCAAAACAATTTTGCTCAACAAAGGAACCTCAGGAAGCATCAGCATCCCTGACTTCAAATTATACTGTAGTGTTACAGTAATAAAAACAGCTTGGTACTGGCATAAAAGCAGACTTGTGGATCAATAGAATTGAATTAAAGACCCTGACATTAACCCACACACCTATGAGCAGCTGATTTTTGACAAAGAGGCCCAAAATATTCAATGGAAAAATATAGTATCTTCAATAAATGGTATTGACATAATTGGATGGTAGTGTTTAGAAAAACACAAATAGACCCAAACCTATCACTTGCACAAAACTCAAATCCAAGTGAATCAAAGACCTCAACATAAACCCAACTACAATGAACTTGATAGAAAAGAAGGTGGGAAATACCTTCCAATGAATTGGCACAGGTGACCACTTCCTAAGTATGACACCAGTAGCACAGACACTATGAACAATAATCAGTAAGTGAGACACTCTGAAATTGAAAAGCTTCTATAAGGCCAAGGACACTGTCAATAGGACAAAATGACAGCCTACAGAATGGGAAAAGATTTGCACAAACCCTACAAGTGACAGAGGACTGATTTCTAAGACATATCAAGGACTCAAGAATCTAATGCCCCAAACCTTCAATAACCCAATCAAAAAATGGGGTTCAGATCTAAAAAGGGATTTCTCAGCAGAAAAATTACGAATGGCTGAAAGGCACTTGAAAAAATGTTCAACATCTTCATTCATCAGAGAAATGCAAATCAAAACAACTTTGACATACCACATTACACCTGTCAGAATGGCTAAGATTAAAGATACAAATGACAGCTTATGCTGGAGAGATTGCAGAGTAAGGGGAACACTACTCCCTTGTTGGTGGGAGTGTAAGCTTGTTCAGCCACTCTGGAATGCACTATGGTAGTTTCTCAGAAAATTGGGAATCAATCTCCCCAAGGATCCAGCAATACCACTTCTGGGTGTATACCCTAAAGAGGCACATTCACACTCCAAAGGTATTAGCTCAACTATGTTCATAGCAGCATTATTTGTAATAGCAAGAACCCAGAAACAACCTAGATGTCCCTCAACTGAAGAATGAATTAACAAGCTGTGGTACATCTACACAATGGAGTAATACTCAGTAGTAAGAAAAAATGATATCCTAAAATTTGCAGGCAAATGGATAGATTTGAAGAATATCCTCCTGAGTGAGGTATCACAAACCCAGAAAGATAAGCAGGGTATGTACTCACTTATTAGTGGACTTTGAAAGAAAAGTCATTGTTTATAAGAGCTCAAGGCTAGAATATAGTTAAATGACTTGCTTCTGCATTGATGGCCTCTGGTAGGAGTGTGGTTGAAGAAGGTCTTTTTTGTTGAAGAGGTTGGCCACAGGATGTTTAATTATGGCCCAGTAGATAATTGAACAGCATGATTGGGCTTTTTTGTAAATGGGGGATGATCATAAGAGTTGGTATGAAACTGAAAGAACTGATAACTGAGTTTGATGAGTTGTATGATATAAAAACACCAAATAATTTTTAAAAAGAAAAAAGAAATAATGTGATTAATGTCAGGGTTTCACTGGCTTTGTAACATTTAAAAGCTTTGTTTATGTTTTAAGTTTTATGGAATTATATGATATGTATTTGTCTTCTTTAAGTTATACTAGAATTCTGTATTAAGTCCATATTTTCTTGTGTTTTTTTTGTTACTATTGTTTTTTTATTTTTAGTATGGAGTCTTTTATTAGTACTTCAAGCAGGTTACAAAGTATGCATTTGTTAAAATTATTCATTGAGTTTAGGTTTAATTTTGCTCTCTAAAAACTCACCAGTTTTTTTCAGATTCTTCAATTTATTGAAATAAATTTATAATGTATGTCCTTATGATTTTCTGGAATTTCATTCATATCTGTTATAATGCTTGCCTTTCAGTTTCTAGTTTTATTGAAGTAGGTCTTCCCTTTTTTTGTTTAATTTGGTTAAGAATTTGCCACTCATGCTTTATCCTTAGAAAGAAAGAAAGAAAGAAAGAAAGAAAGAGAAAAAGAAAGAAAGAGAGAAAGAAAGAAGAAATTTGATTGCTGATTCTACTTACACTTACTGGTATCTCTGTAAAAACATATTTATCAATATTGTCTTGATAACCTCTTTCCTGGGCAGATATATACAACCAGTAATCATAAGTCTACATTCTTAGAACTTTTATTAATAATAAAAATAACATACTTAAATGCCTTTTCCTTATCATTAAGTTACCAATCTGTGTTTATTATCCTACCACAAGTACCTTCAGTCTGTCATATATTTGATTCTCCACCTGCATATACTCTGATCTCAGCCATCCCAATTTCTTTCATGGAAAATTGTAAGAGCCTCCAGCTACTTCATGCATAAAAATTTAGACCCAGGCTGATGTAAACCCCAGGTTGATGTAGTAGCACTATCAGATGACTCCAATTGTCTTCTTAGTTGCTGAGTCTGATATTATCATGTGTAGGCTTCCAATGTTTCATGGATTTTATTGTCCTTAAGAAAATCCCAAATTCTGTCATATGTTACATATGTCTTTCCACAAATAAGACAGCAAGTCTCAAGTCTGATAAAAAAGACATCATAAATGTTATTTGGTATAAATGTTTATCTATTGCTATTTATTCTTTCAAGATACCTGTGACAAGATTCCATGTGAACAAATGAGAGTAAATCTGTTTCAAGAGCAGTTTATTATAAGAACAAATGCTTTGCACATCATTTGCTAAATTTTTATTAAGTCCCTTATCAAATGAAAACTGACTCTACATTCTGTGTTGTGCAAAGTGGAATAACTTTCTAAGAAGGATTAGAACAAACATGAGACATTCAAATCAGGACAGCAAAGAGTGATTAAATTACAATTAACATAACTTTGCTTAAAGAGCATCTGGAGGTGATACAACACATATATTACTAAAGATAAGAAAGTGTTAGGCATAAGGATATGAGGACAGAAAGGGACAATGGGTTAGAAGAATGGATAACCTAAGATGTCTACAATATTTCCCTGAATTGAGCTAGAAAGTGAAATTCATATAGTAGCGGATCACATTTTCTTCATTTCACAGCTGAAGAAACTGAGGCTGGGTTTAATAGAAACCATTCAATGTTATTTGTCTAAAATGACTCTCAACTAATAAGCCAACTTACTCCACCCTGTTCTCTGAAATGAGATAAGATGTTGCCTCCTGTCTTCTTTCTGTACAAACTATAAGCATACATTAAAGTCAATACTCCCACTTCTATTGTATATACTTCAAAAAGCATGTTCTTATTACTTTTAATAACTAAGTATAGAATTTTAATTATACATTAGAGGTTCACACATTAAAAGTTACGTAGCAACTGATCAATAATTATCAGCATGATAAAGTGTGAGGATATGTTAATTGCATAATTAATTTTATTGACCTAACAATCCAAATCACTTAATCACCTAAATCTTATTTTGGTGGTTTCTATTGACCCATGTATTTGGGAGATTGCCAAACCTTACTCTCCTTAAAACTCTAGCTGGAGATTTTTAAGGTTGTGTTGTTTGTTATACATTTTACTAGTTTTCATTTCCATATTGCCTTAAAAATCTACTAAGACATCATTCCTCCATGCTAGTGAATCTTGAGATATATACATGCAAAATAAAGTTGGTGGAAAGTTTTTTATGGAAGGATGAGAAATTTCAAATTATAGGTAGATAATTGCCAATACAAATTAAATTACAAATTTTACAGAACTTGGTATCCAGGACAGACAAGAATAGAAAAGATATTTATCTCAGCCCTAACTTCCTTCCTAAGGTTAGTCAGCTGCCAGACCTTATACCTAAGTGATGGTGTACAGAGGACCATACCCTCGTGATATTTCTCTACACAATATTTTTACTTCAGAAAGTCTAAAGAGCAGTGTCTTTTTTCTATTGCTTACACACATTGGTCCCAGTTGTCCTATTTGAGGCATACAGAACAATTCTGGTTCTTCTTTATTATGACTGGCCCACTGGACATTGTTATACATCTGCTACAATGTACTTATTAACAGTTAAAAGCCAAGTAGCTGTTATACTACATCTGAGTTCTGCTTCCAAATAGTCTTTACTATAAATGAGACTGATTCTAAACCTCTCCTAAAATGAAGAATTGCTGTGCAATTTTCTCTTGGCTTTGTGGGGCTGATACTTCCAGTGGTTGTCTTCACAGCTGTTCATCATCCTTCTAGGTTGAATCATATACTTCCAGCCATCCATCAAATTAGGAAATGATTGTAACACCTCTAGACATTTCCCAGATTTTTTTTCTGCACTCTAAAGTAATGACCCAACATAAATTAGTTACTACTCATTTTTTTCTAGGTAGTTCTCAGTATAATTTTTATTGCCTTAATTTTAGAGAGAATTTTGTGATGGTTTGATTGTTTTCTTCAAGCCTGATCAGATACAAAGCTGCTGGTAAAATCAAGATCTGTCAGAAGCATTTAATTCTGTTCTGGCTTTGTCCTCTACAGCAGCACCCAACCTTTTCCAGCAAGGAAAAGTGTGAAAAGAGGTTCATCACTTTGCAGTTCTTCCACAAAAAATGTTTCAGACTGACCTTACAGCCTGGTTTGTCCATCTTCCACTTTTAAGACAGAAACTTTGCCTACCTTTATTCTATTTGGCTAGGCTTGAGCCATGTGCTCATCCTTGAAGCCAGAATCAGATCCAGAATACAGACTAAAAAAATAATAGCATTTAGTTCTTTCATCCTCAGAGAAGGAAGAACTGGCAAGAGAAAATGCTGATACCACACAACTTTATAGGAAGTACCATAATGTAGCTTTCTGAATGTGTGAGTGGGTTTTCGATTCTTGTGCCATGTTATGGGGCTCTTTTTTTCCTGTTAGCATGGTTTGTCCAACCTCAATATAAAGGATGGAATTCATTTTATCTTATATTTTATTTTGATGTGTTTTATTCTTATCTTTTAGAATCCTGTTCTTTTCTAATGAGAGACAGAAAGGGAATTAGTGAACCCAAATGGGAAAGAAAGTAGAAAATAACTGGAAGAAATAAAGGAATAAAAAAGTATAGTCAGGTTATGTTTCATGAAAAGGAATCAATGGTTAATAAATGGAAGAAAATGCATTGAGTGTTCTCATGTCCACCTTTTTTTTAATCTTCTTCCTAGACATGTCAATATCCCAACTACCTATAAGTTTCTTTCCCATGTACATGCATTGTTGTTCTGTTCTATGACTAACTGATTGAACCAGAGCTGCCTATGTGACCATGGGTATGAAACAATTCAATGAATATAGGTGGATTCATCAGTGGGTGCACAATGAAAGACAATCTCTTCCAAAATTCATCAGCATTCACTGATTCAGTAGGTTCAGGGGAGAATGTGACTTACGTGAAGCTTGTTTTATTGTTTTGTTTTGTTTTGTTTTGTTTGTTTTTGCAAGCCCATGGAGGCTGCTGTGAGCTCATTCTTGCAATGCTTGTGTCATGCCCAGAAGATAGCAATTTAACATCCTTTTTCCTCATCTCATAGTTCTCATCGTTTCCTTCTTTTTGGCATGATATTTGCTGAGATTTGGAATGAGACATAGAACGACAAATACCATTCATATAGCAATTACATTGGCCACAATAGGTCCTCAGAAATGCTTTTAATTATGACCAACATTTTAAATGCATATAACTGTATAACAGCAGGAAATGGAGAAAATTTTAATATTATACACTATAATTAGGATTAATAATCTGTGACTTAATCCACAAGCATACCAAGGAAATATAGGATTTGAAGAAGACAGAAGCAAGATGGTGGTTCAGCAGCTAAGTGCTCATGCTGCAAAATTATGAGGAACAGAGTTCATAACCCAAGCACCCATGTAAAAGCTCATGCATCCATAGCTCTAGCGCTGACATAAGTAGAGAAACATAAATCTCTGGGGTTACTGAGTGCCAGCCTGCCTCCAGGCTCAATGAAAGACCCTTCAAAGGAATAATGCATAATGAAAGAATAAGATACCTAATATCCTCCCCAGACCTCCAGATGCATGTACCTCTATATATATGTGCATATATGCCACACAGATACACTACTCACATTCACATGCATACCTACACACAAAATGCAAAGAGTAATAATCAAATTATCATCCAAAGTTCAAAACTGTTCACTTAGCTATGTATTTTTAATTGATTCAATTTATATTACCCAAGTGTTTGCCTACATGTATGTATGTGCACCGTGTGCATGTCTGGTACCCAAGAAGGCCAGAAAAGGACATCAGATTCCCCAGAATTAGATTACAGGATGGTTGTGATCTACCACATGAGTGCTTGGAACTGAACCCCAGGTCTTCTGAAAAAGTAGCAAGTGCTCTCAATGTTTGAGCCATCTCTCCAGATCTTAGTGTGTTTACTTTTTTAAAGATTAAGAAGTTACAAGAAGCTTTTAGGAGGAGAAGTATCATGAGCCCATGCAAAAACAAAAGAAGAAGATGTACTTCACCAATACTCTTCAGCTATGAAAGAAACATTTACTTATTAATGTTGAAGGCAAAATAAACATTCTATTTACTTTGAATTAACACTTTTCCCACTTTTATCTCAAACCATAGGATGTAAATAGACAGGTAGGTTTATTGTAATTTTTCATGCAGTCAGCTTACTATTTGATCAAAGCATAGATTGTTCATGGATTAATTCAGGAAATTTGCTGATGTGATACACATATGTGTGTGTGTGTGTGTAAAATTATCATGCATTATGTGATATGTGATGTATATATGTGAGATATATATACATAATTTTCATGGATTTTGAAAACTCATTTTTTTTTGTTAATTTTCACACCAGCATTAAGGTTTCTGAAATTGAGTTGCAAGATGAAACAAATACATTATATTTAAATATATATAATAACAGAACTTTTAAATTATTACTTGAAATTATATAATATAAACCAGACAAATTAGTGACAGACACCAAGATAAAGAAGAAAAAAAATATGTCAAGAGTATGCAATTCCTGGCCAAAATGGCAGATTAGAAGTCATGTCTACATGAATGGAATAATCTAGTTAGAGTATTACAAGAACCAAAGCTTTGCCAGCACTGGAACAAGATGTTCCCACCAGCTCCCTGACTAGCAGGCTAGCTGACACACACCAGCCAAGTTCTCCCACAAATGGACAACCTGCCTGCCTCTGTATCCACTACTGCTGCTACTTAGAGGTCGCTATCATAGACAGCTTGTGGAATTATCCACAGAATTTGCACCAGCAGTAAACTTCTACCAAGAAGAGATTCCTGGCAACAGCCCCCTTCAACAGAGATTAACTGCTGCAACCATAGCAGCCACGGTTGCCATGGATACTGTCATCATTGCAGTAGAGCTGTCATATTTTGTGCATCATCCATTGAAGCTGAGCAACCCAGAGGAATCAGTATCAATTGTCTCTAAGTGAAGGCAGTGCAAGCATGAGTTCCATGACTCTCAGTTCCATGACTTGACTGCTGAAAGGCTAACATAGACTACAGGCCAGAGCAGGATAAGCATGTGAATACATCTACATTATTATTAATAGTCACTATACTTATATACAATGATGACCTTGCTCAAGAATTAATTACAGTGGTTAACTCCAGCAGTATCCTTACCTTTTAGGATTGCAATTGCTGTTCAGTCTTTTGTGTTTCCAGGTTAATCTTGGATATTTTATCTCACTTGTGTGAGCAATGACATTTGAATTATGATGTGTATTGCATTGACTCTGGAGATTACATTTAGTAATTTGACCACTTTTACAAGCTTAATTCTGCCAGTCCAAATGCATAGACAAGTTTTTGAGCATTGAACATCTTCAATTACTTGTTCTTTTACAGTGTTTTAAAGGTTTCATTTTAGAGATTTTTAACTTGCCTAATTAAATTTATTTTTAAATAGTTAATTTTTGGAGCTATTGGAAATAGGATTTTTTCCCCATGCTTTTATACATTGTGTATTTAGTCATCAAACTAGTATTCTTCACCATCACTAAAATATTCAATGCCAGAGGATACTTTAAAGATCCAAATCATGCTAAGTGCCTCACTAAAAATAAATTTAAACTTATATTACAATGTCCAAATTATTCTTTTTGTATAATAGAATAATAGGACTCATAATACATACAGTTTCAAACAAAATTTCAGTGTTGAAAATTCCTCATAAGAAATGCCAATATATAGAGCTCAGGGAATTCTATGCAGGGGGAGGGAGGATTGTAGGAGCCAGAGGGGTCAAGGGTACCACACGAAAACCCACAGAATCAACCAACCTTGGTTTATAGAAGCTCACCCAGACTGAACAACTAGGAAAACTGCATAGTCTGAACTAGACCCTTGGAATATATGTGACAGCTGTGTTCCTTGGTCTTCTTGTGAGAATGGTGGCTGACTCTGACTCTTTTTGCCTGTTTGGGGACTCTTTCTTTCTACTGCATTGCCTAATAGGAGGAGAGATGCCTAGTCTTACTGCATCTTGATATTCCACTTTGGTTGATATCCATGGGAGGTCTGCCCTTTTCTCAAGAGAAAGGAAGAGGAGTAGATGGGGGTTTAGGGCAGAGAGGAGGTAGATAGGATAAACTTGGAGGAACAAATGGAGGGAAAACTGAAACAGGATTAAAGAAGGAAGGAAGGAAGGAAGGAAGGAAGGAAGGAAGGAAGGAAGGAGGAAGGAAGGAAGGAAGGAAGGAGGAAGGAAGGAAGGAAGGAAGGAAGGAAGGAAGGAAGAAGAAAGGAAGAAGAAAGAAAGGAAGGAAATGCCAGCATGGACTGAAGAGGCTGGTCAGTGATTAAAAGTATAAACTGCTTTTGCAGAAAATTTGATTTCACTTGCCAAAATCCACAGAGGCAGTTCACAGCCACATAAAACTCTGGCTCCAGGGCATCTGAAGCCTCCAGCATCCTGGAGCACACACAGTCACATGCACATTTCCACTCAGACATATACACATACATATCATCACAAATAAAATAAACCTTTAAATGAAGAAATGTCAACATACCCTTTATACTCAATTGTAGTCTCATTAAAAAGAGTAATATACTCTTTGGGGATAGTACTTACATCTTCAAAACTCCAGTTTCTTTTGTTACTTCTTAATACATCAAACTTACTCCTTTATATTTTTAATTTATGAGAAGATTCATTTATTATATATATTCAAATTATTGCAAAATCTATATAACAGAAGCATGCTCATTATTTTCCAGGTTTTTACTCTTTTCACTTGAATTTTAATCTATGTGTATACCTGTGCACCTGTGTTTTAAATGAGAAAATACTGTTTTCTCATGTAATAAGGTGTCAGTGTGTATGTATATTTTCCTGAGATATAAGATATCATAATTTGTGTAAGAATATTAGAATTTACTTTGAAACTACTGGCCATTTCCAAAACTATGTGGCCACTATATTAAAAAAGAGTC
>PVIH01005265.1:102585-126711 GCA_004025045.1 Sigmodon hispidus
TTGCTATTACGAATAATGCTGATATGAACCTAGTTGAGCTAATGCCTTTGAGTGAGAATGTACATCTTTAGGGTATATGCCCAGTAGTGGAATTGCTGGATCCTTGGGGAGATTGATTCCCAGTTGTCTGAGAAGCCACCATAGTGCATTCCAGAGTGGCTGAACAAGCTTACACTCCCACAAACAATGGAGGAGTGTTCCCCTTTCTCTGTAACCTCTCCAGCATAACCTCTCTCGCCATTCTGACAGGTGTAATGTGGTATCTCAAAGGTATTTTGATTTGCATTTCTCTGATGGCTAAACATGTTGAACACTTTTTCAAGTGATGAGGCCCTTTCTAATAAGAAATGAAAACTTTAGCATCAAACCTGTGAGATTTGCTCTAGATTTGTTTTGAGAACCCATCAAATAAAAGGTAATGAGTCAATGTTTCTTCAAAATGCATAAATTTTATCCAACCAAAAACTGCATAGAATAGATAATAAATAATAATATTTTTTATTTTACATATTACTTAATAGTCTTCAAGTGTCTGAAAAATAAAATACACTCTTGCTGGCTGTAAGTAACAAAGTTATCCTATATCGAGGTGTGCTGACAAAATGTTTGGTGCTTCTCTTATGGTCACACAGATGGTTCCTGGTCACAGAGTTTAATTCATATTTCTCTATTACCTTAAGACTCAATTACTGGGGGCATGATAGAGGTGAAGGTTATAGAAAGCAAAATCATGTATAAAATTTTTAATATCAAGCTTTTTAGAAAGTGAATCTGAAACATATGATGCAACTTGCTAATTGCTCACTGTTTTAGCAAGTCTGGTACATTCACAAGCACAAGATCTATTACACCTTCATATTTAAAGCAAAATGCAAATCTATAATCTGGCTAAAAGGAAGAAAATGCAATGGCAGCACTTGTTGCACTAATATGTGATAGAGTTTCTAAATATAGCACTGTAGGTCACTTATCATTCTGTTAACAAAGACTGTTATTGAAGTATTGAGGTGCAAAGATAGACAGAGAGCAGGGTTGGAGAAGGGATGACAGTACTTGTGTCTACACTGTATAATTAGAAGAGAGGGTAAAGGATATATACCAGTAACTTTATCAGTACTTCTTCTGAAAAATACATCTATATTTCTACACTTCATAGTTCTCTTTCTCCTTGGGATAAAAAAATTCATTTTTTTTCAAATCATTGAAAACAATATTTTATTAGAAATAAGGAAAATAAAATTTATAAATGTGACTGAAATTGACAAAATGGAGCAGACTAGCCTCAGACACCCCCACATACACAAATACACAAGCACATTTTTTAAAAAAAAAGCACTCCCAGAGGGTGAAGTCAACTATATTCTGAAGCTTTCAATACAAATGGAATGTGTGTAAATCAGCTCATGTTTGTGTGTGTGTAAGAAATACATCCAAAGAAGAGTGACATCCTCCCCACAAATATTGAGCTCTATCAGAGATTATCCTGCCAACAAATATATCACTCTACTAAAGCTTATTGGAGCATGACCTGGACTATATATTTCTGGGTTTGTTGAAGATGATATTAATCATGACCATTCACTTATTTATGTAGCAACCTGTACTCAAATTTTAAGATAACTTAGTCCACAGCTTTCCTCATTTGATAACATGGAAGAGTACCAAGGATATGAAATTAATTAGATAATATCATTGGGTTAATAATGACTTATTGTTCTCAAAACATGCTATCTCGTAGTCAAAATTTTGTTGGCTGTGTCAGATCCTACAAAATTTTTTGTACATGCAAATACAAAATCGTGTGGATGAAAATAATTTTTCTGTCTTTCTATTGAACATATACTATGGTGCAGTACCTTTAACTAAGGTGTCATGCTTGATTCTTTTGAAGTTGAAAACTATTTTATTAGATGTTTAATTGATAAAACAATTTAAAATGTATTATTTTTTACACTTGTACCGACACCCACTCTTCTGCTATGCAATCAGATATGTTTTTAAAAGAAATGTATTTGTCCTCTTAATAATCATTAACACAGCAAATGCTCTGAAATTTACACCTTTAGAAAATGAAATCCAGAGGCAAAGAGTTATAGAAGAGATAATTTTAGTTCCCAGAGAGGTCCAAAGTCTAATTGGGGAAACAAACCTTTAACTGACAATACCAGAATGTGTATTGGATCCTAAAATGTGCATATAGACCAAAACCGTAACAGTCAAAGATGTTCTAGATCACTCTCAAAAGATGTCAAAATACATAGTGAAGATTTGATAGCATTTCCCAATCATCTTAGTAATTGAGCAATCTAGTCTCTTCATTATTTAATGGTTTATTTAAAGTGATTACTGCAGTTGTTTGTGATAATGCCATTTCCTTCAAACATCAAATTCCCTTAGAGAGTTAGATACTAGTTTAGTTGCTAAATGGAAAATGAGTTTTGGAGATGGGACCAGGAATAAGAGCAGCAGACAAAAGACCAGAATGGCTTAGTGTTCAGACAGTGGTTGACCAAGTGAAGTGGATTTAAAGTTTATTTGATTTGAACTGAAATAATGGACCATTAATAACTAAACAAATAGAGTTATCAGGAATTACTACAGCATTTTAGATGTCAAAACTTTAGTCAATAAAAATAGAATTTTCTTTCATAGAAAAATATAATCAGTCTAGGAAATGGATACTAAACCATGTTGAATTTATATTTGCATAAATTTAAGACTTACAAGATGGGAAATATTTGGCTATAAGAATGCATACCATGTAACTCAGCATACATGGCTGAGGTGGAAAAATATGAAAATCACTATCCCATAAAGTTCACAACAGAGTAGTCCTGAACTATCAGGGGAAAGAATACAGAAAGAGAATATATAAGTATTTTAGAATGACTTTTTGAGATTTGAGAAGTTTGGAAGAACCACAGTGAGTCAGTAGAGAATAAGGATAACTTGGAGGCAACAAAAAGAGATTACTGCAAAGAACAATGCTCAACAATATTATATGCTGTTAGGTTTAGTAACACACAATCATCATCATTATCATCACTACAACCACCTCCATCATCATCATTGATCCTTGATCCCTGTCTGTATCTTGGCAGTCATTAAATATTTTAGCAAAATAAGAATAAATCCTAAGGGATATGATGCACAGCAATAAGATGAAGTGTTTTTCCAAAATCTCTACAGAAGTTTGAGTATGAAAACAAGCAGAGAAATACTGGTAATTCTATTAATCAGAATGATTTATGCAAGCTGCCTCTTTAGACAAACCCAAGGGCTTTACATAATAAATGTTTATGTCTTACTCATGCAATGTTCGATCATGACCCCCACAGCCCATGCTGTGATTCTGCCATCTGGAATATGTGGCCTATAAGTTCACTGTGGGAGGAAAAGAATCCAGGGAGGAGGCCACTAGCTATTATTGTCATTCACAATCTATGGGCTAGAAATAGCCAGGGAAATTGAAAATTCTAGTACTGTACACTGAAAGCATTTGTTGTACATATATACATACTGCTGCTCTCACAGAAACTAAAACAAAACTGAGGGTCAAGGACCATTCAACCTTTCAGTTGGTTTTATTTTGTGAATTTCTTATACGAGAGGCATGTGCATGCTTGACATCCAATGATACAAATCTGAGTGAGGCCGGAGTAGGGAGGATGATATGAAAGTACCAAAGTAGGGCATTTCAAATGAAAATGTTTCCTGAGAACAGGACAGGGAATAGATTCCAACATCCAGGACAACTGACCACAGATAATTTTTGTGGTGAACATTCTCCTAGAAGAAATCATTGTATACGGCTGGGACACAGCTGCAAATTTGGTAATGACAGGATGAATTGGTATCTGTTTCATGGCTTCTGTGTCCTGGCTGTAACATGAAACAAGGTCATGATGGGAAAGCTAAGAGGGTGTTGGGGAGTGGAACAAAAGCCTGGGAGATGCACAGTATTGGTAAACAAATGAGGTGATTTTTACAGGGGGCATAAGCCTTTCTGCTTACACCTCCCCCCTTATGGGAAGCTTTCTAACACTGGGAAATATTTAATATAACAAAAAGATGTCTTATGCTTGCTAAAATTTACTATCTTATACTTCCTCTCCATACTGCCCTCACTGTTCTTAACTTTTTTAAATTTATTTTTTTTTTAATTTCCATATCTACCACTACTCCCCCTCCCTTCCCTCCTGTCAATCCTCCCTCAGCCTCCTCCCACTTCATCTCCCATCCCTTCCTCAAGGAGAGCAAGGAGTCCCAAGGTGAGTCAGTTTGGTCTAGCATATCCAGTTGAGGTAGATCTGAGTTCCTCATTCCAGTATTAAGGATGCGTTAGATGTTCACCTGTATAGAAAGGGCTCTAAGATGTCAGTTCAGGCACCAGGAACATAGTCTGATCCTACTGCAGGAGGCTCCACAAACTGCCTATGCCATTTGGCTACTGTATGCCTTCAGAGTGTTTAGTTCCTTACCATGAAGGTTCCTCTGAGATTGTTTCAGAATCAGTGAGCTCCCAATAGCTCCAGTCAGTAGTGGGTTTCTTCCTCATGATTCTGATTCCTTTGTTTATATTCTCTCTCTCTCTCTCTCTCTCTCTCTCTCTCTCTCTCTCTCTCTCTCTCTCTCTCTCTCTCTCTCTCTCTCTCTCTCTCTCCAGCTGGACCAGAAGCATGACCTGGTGCTTAGCTATGGATCTCTGCTTCTGCCTCCATCTCTCCATCCATTTCTGGGTGAAGGTTCTATAGTTCTATAATGAAAATTAACTCCTCAACTTTTTATTTGTCTTGCAAAGCTTCATTGATTCTTCCCGCTCTTCATTCAAGCAAGCAGGTGTATTTTGAAAAAAATGTGTACATATTTCTTCTTTCTCCTGAATGTGTGTGCTCTCCACTGACCAGATTCTAAATCTCCTGAAATCATCAACCCCATCTCTTTATTTTTATTCTCAGATGGAGTACAGGACCTCCCATAAGAAGAAAAGAAGTCCATAATCATTTTGGGAACAACGACAAAATTTAGTAGAGTATAAATTCTATCAAAGACTGTAACTAAAGTTTGTCTGTCTAAAAATATGGTTGGATCATAAAATTTAATTAACTTGAAATATCATTCAAAAATCAAAACATGATGAAAGCCAGTCCACATATACTAAGGAAGCTGAGGTGTGTTCATTCTTTGGCACATACACAGGCAGTTTCAAGTCAGAAACACTGTAAATAACTAATTAAAAAATCTTTCTGTTACAATAAAAATAAAATGCGTTAAGCAGTCTAAACCGCCTCCCCCAGTTTACTTAGTTCCTTCCTCCCTCTGTATAAGCTCTTCACACAGCACACACTAGCTTTACAGAGGGTATTTTTGAACAATTGAAAAGTGAAAGAAAAAAAATGTTAAGGCATGCCATCTGTTTTGGTTTTCTGGAGCTCAATGATTATATTTTTCCTGGGACTCAAACCATGTCAACCTTTACAGATATTCATTAAAACTTCACTGCTGGGGGTGGGAAAGGCAGGAGAATAACAAGAGTGGCATATGAAAAATAGCTGTTTCTGCCCTATTTTCTATATTCAATGCTTGAAATTAACCCAGGGTATTCTTCCCACTTTGACAATTCTTCTCAGCTCTATGGGCTCCTTGGGTAGAAATATTTGGAGCTAGTTCCTAATCTGGCAACCTAGTCTTTAGCTGACCTACATTTTCATGTTTGTCTCCCATATCATTCTCCACAAAGAATTAAAATTTTACTATTTGGTAATAGCTCACTACAATATTTCTCAAAATCAAATTTAAATACCTGGCTCTTTTGGTGCTAACATTGCACACATATTTGCTCACTATCAGGAAATAAGATGTGATTAGTAATAGTAGTTTTTGTGGAGTATCAAATGCAACTAGCTAATGAAAAATATTTCTAATATAGCACTTTATTCTTAGTTAACTTAACAAAACTAAATGTTACCACGGAAGCTGAGGAAGTCCCATATCAGTGGGAAATCCTGAAATTAAATGAGATATGGTGAAAAGAAACTGGCCATGAATTTGAGAGCACTGGATACTGTCTACAATTCTGCCAGTAACGAAGACACAGAGTGTCTTTGAGTTCTGTGTTCTACACATGTGCAATAATGCCATGAGACCTCTGGCTTTTTAAGACCGATCAAACTCCAATGCATGTAAAGGCTACGTGGGTGACACTTAGTTAACACCGTGAAACCTGTGTATCATGTATAATGCTGGGTGCCGTGAAATCCAATCAATATTCAAGAAATGAGGAAGGAGCAAATGAAAAGTTGTATGAGGAGATTTATAAGGGTCACTGGAGCACAAGCAAATGGAAGGAAAGAGTAGGGATCCTGGGAAAGTAAACAAGAAAAAATGCAAATGTAAAATTATTTTCATTTAGCATCCCTGACCACTGATGACTCAGCCACTACTAATTGTTCTTGAAGGCATTTTTTTGCTTCCTACACCAATGGTGAACAGAATTATCAGATATTAAAATTTCCCCATAGGAAATATTCACTTCAGCCATTATAGTCAGAAACTCTAAAACAATGGTATATTAATTGGGAAAGAAAAATAATTTCCTAATCTTATAAAAATCGGGCAGTGTGAGATGGCGATGTATACCTGTGGCCTTCAGAAACAGGCTACCTCTATCCTCCACTGACTCATACAGAAGTGTTCATACTGCAGCCAACATGTCTCTATGAGCTTTCATATTTCTGTGTGCCAGTACTAGAAACAAACACTTGTCGCTCTTTGACGACATGCTCCAGAAATTACATACATTGCCTCCCCCCACCCGGGAGAGAACATAATTGTATGGACAAATGAAGATTTTAAAAGGGTCTGAGATTAATCTTTTGCTGAGAAATGTAAATTGTGAATGGACTTACTCTGTACTGCTGTGGAGACCAGCAGTAGTTCTGAGGACTATTCATTTTCCATTTTTGTGTGTTTTTGATCCTTGTAACAATTATGTGTTTTCTTCCAGTCTTTCCCAACCTGAAAGAAAGTAACCAAATAAAGGTTTCCATTTTACTCTAGACACTCAGTGAAGTGTCTTGCAAAGAGACTGTATCTTCAGATATAAACTCAACTGAACAACACTCAAGCCCACATACACACACACAATGGAATAAATGCTCAAAAAGTAAAAATCTCACTGGCTATATATTTCAGTGACAATTTCTTTCAAGGTGCCCTTCCCTCAATTGTTATCCAAGAACCAACTATCCACTGAACAATAAAACCATCCTCAGTGAATTCAGTTTCATGTTGTCTAAAACTTCTTTGCTTTATTTTCTCCTTGACCATGGTATTCTTCTTATGAACATCATAAAACTACATAGTATATATCAGGGGTTTTCTTTATATTTTGATATCATAATAAATTTGGTGATCTATTTCAAATGTAGGCCATTATTTGATATTGAAAACTTCAAGTAACATGTTTCTCCAAACATGAAATCTTTCTTGCAAAATCTTAGGAGATGCTAATTTATCAACATTAATCTGTTCATATGCCATTAATTATATTGTTTTCAGTGAACATTTATATTATAATTAAAAGTAACAATGATGATGTAAATGACACCTGTTACTATAAGACACTGAACTAGTGGGAAAAAATCAGTCTGTAATATACCCCACCCTGTTTGCCTATTAGTGCAGGGATTACTTAGAATTTTATTCTGCTAGTCACTTACCATTCATGAGGTTTGTTCTACAGCCATTATGCTCTACTGGGTGAATTTGAGGCTCTAAATTAGAAAGCTAAAGACTATAACAGTTCCCTATGACTGTAGAGCTCTGACTTTTAAAACAACGAATCTTCAAAACTGTTTAAAAGCATCTGATACGCATTGTTTCTTTTGAATTTGGTATATTTTTAGCCTAAAATAAAAAAAACCAAAAAATTTCTAATTCGTTTTAAGAAATCAAAGTTATGCTGGGGAGATTTAGAAAAAAAAAAAAGATGATACAATTTTATGACCTCTTCTTCATAAAACATTTTCTCATTTCCAAAGATAACTCAACCCTGGTTCCATCAGAAATAAAAAAAAAAAGAGAGAGAGAAAGTGCGTAGTTTATAAATGAGGGGAAGAATCAGCAATGGGCATGTTTATTATTTTTTTTCACAGTGAATAAAGCAAAGGGCATGATCTACTTCATAAAAATAAGGGAGATGCTGAAGTGTTTCTAGGTATAAAAATTTCTGGAAGTTTCCTTAAAGTGGAAACTAATGCACACTCCTAAAGTTCCATCTTTTGCTGATGCAATGTTAAAAACACAAGGATGTCTCACAAACAACAGGAAACCCAGGAGATTATTGACAGAAGGTGTAGCTGTGATAGCAAAACTACCCATGGGGTGCTCAAACGCCAGACCTTGTAACCCATGATTGTTATTTTGCAGGGAAAATAGAATTTTTCAGATGCATTTAGGGCTCAGGACTTAGAATGGAAAAAGCATCTGGAATTGTCCAGGTGTATCTGATATGAATCCTTCAAAGTAAAGACCCCGTTTTAGAGTCAGTCAGCAGGTGACCGGATCAGAAAACAGTGCTCACAGACTGCAGCCTTGCTGAGCAGAAGAATGAAGAGGAAATAAAACAAGGTAATCGGGTGGCTCTACAGATCCAAACTCAGAGTGACAGGTCTCTTGCAGGCACTAGGAAGGAAACTTTTCATTTCAGAACAATGAGAGCTTCAGTGAACTCTTAATTTAAAAAAAACAATTATGGGAAGTGGGTATGTGTAGGTTTATATCACTACCTCAGTGATAATTTGTTAGGTTAACAACAGAAAACAGTTGTATTTGAGAACCACAATTTTTATTGCTTTGAAACATTTATTAATATTAAAATATTAATTTCAGTGGCATTGACAGCTTCAGCTGTTCTACAATGAAGACAAGGTTCCCTGTGCCTCTACCAGTGCCTCTATGCCACAGGAAGCAAATATGTATTCATCATTGTCTTCTGTTCTAAATCTGGCCAATGCTCACTCCCTCATATTCAATCCATCTGTTTATTTGTTTTTACCTCTATAAAAATATCTCCATGTTTTCTAAATACTAAATATTTTCCAAATTCTACTTTCAAAATCAACACATTTTAAACCAATATCCCAAACATAGTTTATTTACAAGCCACAAGCAAAAGTAAGCAAGGTGAAGTGGATCTTTGAGTAAGGGCTTTTATTTTGCCAGAGGCCATACTCAGTCCCACAGGTAGGAAATCTCAAGGCTGTGGAGAAAGCCCATGCATTGTCTTCCAGTCTTCAGATAGTATAAACTGGGTTTCTCTGAAAGATTACTTATTTGATAGGTGAGACTCAATGGGTAGATTCTGAAGCAGAGACAGGTCAAACATATATGGCTGAAAGGCACTTGAAAATGTGCTAAACATCTTTAGCCATCAGAGAAATGCAAATCAATACAACTTTGAGATACCACCTTACACCTGTCAGATTGGCTAAGATTAAGGACATAGATGACAGCCTATGCTGGAGGGGTTGTGGATCAAGGGCAATACTACTCCATTGTTGGTAGGAATGTAAGCTTGTTCAGCCACTCTGGAATGCACTATGGTGGTTTCTCAAAAAACTGACAATCAATCTCCCCAAGGATTCAGGAATACCACTTCTGGGTGTATACCCTAAAGATGCACATTTGCTATCCAAAGGCATTAGCACAATTATGTTCATAGAAACATTCTTTGTAATAGGAAGAACCTGGAAAGAACCTTTATGCCCATCAACTGAAGAATGGATTAACAAGCTGTAGTGTATCTACACAATGGAGTACCACTCAGCATTATGAAAAAATGACATCCTAATATTTGCAGGCAAATGGATGGATTTGGAGGATATCCTCCTGAGTGCGGTATTGAAAAACCCAGAAAGATAAGCAGGGAATGTACTCACTCAGTAGTGGACTCTAGACAAGAAAGCAAAAAGCAAAGCAAGTTGAAGCTGCAAACCACAAACACTGAACAGCTTGGGATCTGAAACAACTTGGACCACCACCTTGGATCCCACTCCCTGCAGTGGAACACTTGAATCAGTCTTGATTTGAGAGTGAAGAAAGCAGATCTGCTGGGAGTAGATACTTCACTAAGCCACATTTGGACCTTGGGACCTCCTGCCCTTGATGGGGAGGAGATAAAGTGATGTGGCAAAGAGTGAGTGACTGGAAGGTGGAAGAGGGAGCTTGAACAAGGGTATACATGGATAAAAAAATATGACTTTATTCATAATAAAAAATCAAAAAAATTAATGGCTGGAAACATAGCTCAGTGATGGAATATATGCCTAGCATGCCAGGGGCCCATTATACTTCTCTGTCATACTGGTACCTGAAGACTTTGTTAAAGCTTCTTATCAGTTTAACAAGCCAGAACTGCTTCTGGAAGGAAGATGAGATCCATATCTCTCTGTTTAAATGTAAACTTTATTCAGCCTTGATACTAGGGGTTGATGGGGGGAAGATGGGACTCAGATCTACCTTAAGTGGATATGCCAGCCTGAAGTGACTCAACTTGAGATTCCTTACCCTTCTGGGGAATGGATGGCGGGATGGGGAGAGGCTGAGAAAGGACTTGGAGGAGAGGAGGAAGAGGGAGCAGTGTTGTGTATGGGAAAAACTTATAAATAAAAAAATAAAGATTAAAAAATAAATAAAACTTCAGTGAGAATCATCCCACATCTGCCATTCTCTGTAGAAATATGGAAGGCTAACTTCTGCCTGGTACCTTTCTCCTAATTGTGTTAGCCCCTTCCTACCATGAAGATTAAAAGGAAGTTTGCATGGAAGGGCTAGCCTAATAATCTCTCCCCTTCAAAGTTAATAATTCCTCCCATTTTTGTTACAATGATGCTGAGCTCATACTTGATTTATGTTATTGCTTCACTGTTGGGATAATCTTGAATAAAGCTTCCCTCATCTTTCTGACTTTATACATTACAACCTTTATTTTTACATAGACAAATTCCTAATTATGAAAATTATCATTAAGCAAATGTATCTATATTCTCTAACACATGTATAACTAAAGAAAAGTAGCAAGAATGGAATTTTTCCAAACAATTCTAACAACTAACTACATTACCGTCACAAGAAAAGCATAAAGCTTCCAGTGAAATGTTGAAAGTATCACTATCCCTGATCTCAAATTGTGCTACAGAGCTACAGTAATTAAAAAAGAAAAGAAAACCAGCATAGTATTGACACATTAATCACTGAAATCATATTAAAGACCAAGATGTAAGTTCACACCTCTATGGACACCTGAATTTTAAATAAAAAAAGAAAAAATAGACACTGGAAGAAAGACACCATCTCCAACAAATCATGCTGGTCAAAGTAAATAGCTGCATGCAAAGAATACAAATAGATTCATATTCATCACTATATACAAAACTCAATTCCAAACGGGTCAATGACCTCAATATAAGGCCAGGTAAACTGGATCTGATAAAAGGGAAAGTAGGAAATAGCCTTGACCTCACTGAAACAGGAAAAGACTTCCTGAAAAGAATACTAATATCATAGACACTAAGAATAATAATTAATAAATGATATCTTATGAAGCAGACTAGCTTCTGTATAGTAAAGATTGCAACTATTTTTAAAAAGCAGCAGGTTTCAGAATAGATAAAGATTTTTACTAACTATACATCCTATATAGGGCTAATCTCTAAAATATATGTAAAAACTAAGAAGAAATAGAAACCTAGAAAACAAATAACCCATTTTTAAAACTTGAGTATAACTCTAAACAGAGGTTTCTCAAAAAAAAGTGGCTGAGAAACTCTTAAAGAAATATTTAATAGTCTTAGTCATCAGGGAAGTACAAATCAAAATGACTTTGAGATTTCATCTGACACCTGTCAAAATGGCCAAAATCAATAAAACAGATGGCAACTCATGCTGGCAGGAATATGAAGTAAGAGAAACACTCATCCATTACTCTTGAGATTACAAATTTGTGCAACCACTATGTAAATCAGTGGGGTGGTTCCTTAGAAATTTGGGGAAAGCTCCCAAGATCCAGTATACCACTCTTAGGAATATAGCCAAATAATATTTCATTTTACCACAGAGTCACTTTCTCAACTGTGGTTTACTCTTTGTTAGCCTTTCATAATAACCAGAACTTGCAAACAACCTACTCATCTATCAATAGATGAATGGGTGAAGAAAATATGATACAGCTGACTATTACTCAGCTGTTTAACACAAAAACAAGCAAGGTATTCTTCTTGTTTTAGGGAATGGCCTCCGAGAAGCCAGTTCATGCACTAGAAATAAATTCTGGTCCCACTACCAGAGGCCCCTCAAACTGCCCACACCTTTCAACTGCCATCCACACTCAGAGAACTTAGTTCAGTCCTATACAGGTTTCCCAGTTGTCATATCATGAAATTTACAAGTAAATAGATGGAGCTAGAAAAACATCATCCTGGGTGAGGTAATCGAGACCAAAAAAATGACAACTGTGGTATGTATTCACTTATATGTGGATGTTTGATGTTCAGTCTTCAATGGACAGGCTACAACCCATATGATGACAGAGATTAGGTACATAATAAGGATCTGGGGAAGGAGAGACAGACAGACCTGCATAGCATGAAAGAATAGTGTAGCTCTTTATGCATAAACTTGGGATAAAGACTAAAACAAGAAGATCAAATGGGAAGAATCAGACAGAGGCAGATAAGGGAGAGACAGCTAAAACTACAGGCCATTTAAGGGGTCATATGGAAACCTAATAGAGTAGAGGCTTCTTAAAATATATATATACATATATATATATATTTATATATGAAGGAAATTGAAACAGAACTATAAATAACAGGGGAAAACATGGCCCCAACTATAAATAAAAACTCACCAAGGCTGGGAATTACATCAGAGTTGTTGGCAAGGGAACCCCACACAATCTAGACTATTGCCAAGGCTACTGATTGTTCTCCACAAATGGATGGCAACACTCTATTGCTTTAGCAATACCTCCCTAACTCACTAAACATGAAGAATTTGAACTGGTGTCTACCGAAGCCTTCACACCTACTGACAAGTGTACATGGTACTAGAAGGTACTCTGTAAACTACCATAGGAGAAAGGTAAACACCAACACAGATCCAAAACCTTCAAGCTACAAGAGTGACCTGCCCACAAGCTATGCTGGTGCAACAGTAGCACAAAGGTTGTGGTAGTAACCAATCAACATCTGTTTAGAATTAAGGTTCATTCCATGATATGGAAGCCTAACACTTGTGAGCTAAGAACCTAAAACAAGATAGTCTAGAGACCTAAAGGAAAACTAAATGGTACTGCTCTGCTTAAGGAAAGTAGCCATAAAACCACTCCTAATAACCTTCTATCTTCATAGACCAGTGTCTTGCTCAGTCATCATCAAAGAAGCTTCCTCTTGCAATAGTGGATGGAAAGAATTACAGAGACACACAGGTAGATATTATGTAGAGAGAGAGACATTGGAACATGCTCTCCAAAATGAGATATTTACATAATATTATTTCTATCAGACCTAGTAAAAGACAGGGGGAAATGATTAAAGAGACAGTGGGAATGTAAGACACCAAGGAAACATAACCTAGACACACAGGACTGATGCACAAATGACCTAACAGGGACTGTCACAGCAAGTACAGAGCCTACACAAGGGTCCCAGTACTGAGAGGGAAGGAAACACAAACTGCCATTCCTAACGGAGAAGCTATCTCCAATTGATAATGCCTTGCCAAAGAAAAATTATTTTTCACCAATGGACTCTAACTGGATGTACAGCATACTTAAGGCCCCATGTCCAGTGGTAAAGGGTCAACATAAAACAAACTTAATGGTAATTTTAGAGAGTTTTGGTTTGGTTTGTTGTTTGTCTCTTAATGTTTTCTCTTTGTTAGGGCATTTTTAAAAATGCTTTTGCTTATATATTATGATTTATGATTTAATTTTTAATGAGTTTTCTGTTTGTGCAAATTTATGTCTCAGTACTTCTATGTGTCTTTAATTCTTTTTTCTTTAGCTTTTTTTAATTTGATCTGTCCCTTTCTGGTTTGCTTATTTTTAATTTGCCTAATTTTTATTATTATTTTATACCTCTGTTTTATAATGAGAAAGAGAGAGAGTGTGTATGAATTTGGGTGCACAAGTGGAAGGACCTAGAGAAAGGGAACACATAATCAAAATATATCATACGAAAGAAAATCTGTCTCCCATAAAAAATGAACAGAAAAGAAAAAAAAAAACCTCCTGGGTTAGGCAGTCATAACTAATTGATTTAGGAATTAAATTGCATGATAAATAAGCTTACAGAAGATTCCAGGGAAGTGTAAGAAAATGGAAGTATGGGATGGAAGGCACATTCCCTGTTCACTGTGATATACTAGGCTGGTGGGGGTTCTGAAATGTAAATCAACAATTGTAATTCAGCATGGTAATTGCTTTCAGGGGAGAACATGCACAGAGCCTTTGGAAGGTCAAAGAGGAGTATCTAATTTAGAGTGGGGAGGCTTTGCAGAGCAAATGACACTTTAATTACAACCTGGAGGATCAGTAGGTATTAAGCAAGCTGAGCTAAGGAGGCTGAACCAGGGAGCAGAGCAATAGACATAAGAGACAGGAACTAAAAAAAAAAAGAGGTGTGCACAGGAGAGTCAGCCTGCCAATAGTTGAGTGTGAGATGCCTTTATCAGGAATGTGCAATGCCTGCCACTTCCTTCTCATCACATAACACATCCATCAACAAACACTTCCAACCCATCTTCTACAACAAAGCCTTTTTGTCTTATTCTCTTCATCATCTACTTAAGATTATGTTGGGGGAAAAAAGCATGAATTTAAATTTTTTTATTTTAGAATTTCAAAACTGAGCAGTAGCTAGGTCTTCATGCTAGTGAATATTAGCATAGAAGTCATTCATTTCTCACTACTCACAGCATTGTTATTGGAAATTTAGGATAGTCCCATCTGGATGAGATGTTTTACCTTATAAACTGTAGTCCCCTGTGTAGGTTCTTAATCTCATTAATAAGGGAAGGAAGAAGGTAGACTGGCTGGTTTTGTGTCAACACAACTTGTTATCAGAAAGGAAGGAGCTTCATTTGAGAAAATACCTCCATGAGATCCAGCTGTTAGACATTTTCTCAATTGCTGATCAGTGTGGGAGGGCCCAGATCATTAGAGGTGGTGCCATCCCTGGGCTGGTCATCTTGGGTACTATAAGAAAGCAGGCTGAGCAAGCCAGAGAGGCAATCCAGTAAGCAGCACTCCTCCATGGCCTCCACATTGGTTCCTGCCTCCAGGTCCCTGACCTGCTTAGGTTTCTGTCCTGTTTGAGTTCCTGGCCTGACTTCCTTAAGAGATATGGAAATGTAATCCAAATAAGCCCTTTTATCACTAACTTGCTTTTTGGTCATGGTATTTTGTTGTAGCAATACAAATCCTAAGTAAGAGTTATATATAATATATTATACACCAGAGTATAATTTTAAGTTTAAAAAGAAAAAACTAGGGGAGGCAACTTCTATTTCAGCAGCTACCTAGAGGGGAAAAATGAAAAGGAAGAATCACCAAAAGCATGCATTTGGTAAGTTGCCATATGGCATGAAGAAGTGTATGTGGATAGCTTTAGATACAGAGAGTGAAAAAGCGCAGAGCATCAAAAAAAAAAAAAAAAAAAAAAAAAAAAAAACACAGACTTTGGCATATAACTATGTAACTAGAAGAAGTAAAACAGATTTACAGATTTTAGGAAAAAGAAAAGTGTTGACTTTTTGAGTAATTCAGAATAGTGGGCAGGTCTTAGCAAAACATGAACATGTCTCCTCAATGACTTCACTGAGTCTAAGGTTTCTGGGAAAGATATCTACATAAAAAGAGATCGATTATTCTTTTACCTCTCTATCTTGTCTAAAAGGAATCAGCCATCTTAAGAAATAGCTTCTTAGCCAGATAAAACTTAGGGTTAGGGTGGACTGTTAGGTACCTACCAAAGGCCAGAAGTATAATCTATATTTTTGACCAAGATAAAATAGCTTTATCTTGGTCAAGCTATTTGTGGATCTCAATAGAGCCCTGATCAAAACTACTATGATACCCACTCTTGAAAGAGGTAACGCTAACATCAATAAAGAAATGCTCTAAAATTGGCAAGTGCATATCGTTTATTTCCAAGAGAAAAATCCAGAGGTCTAATTACAAAACTGTTCACCAGAAAGAATTGGGGATCTGGATTAACAGTTTCACCACATTCCCTGATAGAGCTTCCAACAAAGGGGCTTATTAAGAAAGAGGCAAAAAAAAAAAAAAAAAAAAAAAAAAAAAAAAAAAAAAAAAAAAAAAAAAAAAAAAAAAAAAAAAAAAAAAAAAAAAAAAAAAAAAACAGAACTCTTTTTTGACATTCTTGGTAGTATCTGTCTGAGCTACCTGTTCCGTTTGCTCTAATCACCACCACAGCCCTGACCTGGAAACCATCTTTCATTGACTTATGCCAATGGGCGCTTTGCTTCCTACTGAGTTTCCCTGCTACCACTCTTTACATTGCTAAAGTCTAATCTCTATGAAACCAGCATGATTCTTTAAAACCATAAATGATGTTCTTTGCTGAGTTACTTTCCCCACATAGCTTCTTTGGGCCTTGAGGAGGAAATCCATAGTAAGCTGAGGATAGGGAGCTGTTTCTATTTGACTTTCTGAATGCATAAGGATTTCTACTAAATCTACATGTTAAGATATATTTTAATTACAGTGTCAGTGGTTTAGGGAAGGAACTGAAAAAGTATGATATAGCCTCTTTTGGCAATTTGAATAGGTATGTCCTCTATAAACTTGTGTTTGAATGTCTGACCTATTAAGGAATGGCACTCTTAGAAGGTGTGGCCTTGTTGGAGGAAGTGTGTCACTTTAGGGGTGGGTTTTGAGGTTTTATATATACTCAAGCCACACTCAGTATGTCAGACCACTTCCTGCTGTCTGCAAGTCAAGATATTAGACACTTGGCTATTTTTTCAGCACTGTGTCTGCCTGTACACCACCAATTTCCACCATGATGATAATGGACTAAGCCTGTAACACTGTAAGCCAGCCTCAATTAATTTCTTTTCTTTATAACAGTTACCATATTCATGGTGTCTCTTTATAGCAATAGAAACCTCAACTAAGATACCCTGGTTTTCTTACTTTTTTGTGATTAATGAGCTTGTGTAGACCTGTTCTGTGGTCCTGATCCCTATCAACCTGAACATGTTCGGGCTTCTGTGGTGATTTCTGCAACTGACTCCTTCATATTTAATGTCTCATCCATAAATAGCCATAGTATATAGGGTAGTTCCCAGTCCTCTACCTTATGGTTCAGATCTAGAATATTCTTCAAAGGTTTATATGTTGAAGGCTTGTTTCTGTACTGCTGGTGCTATTTAGAGATGATGGAAACTTCAGGAATGGGGTATACAAAGAAAGTGGTCACTGTTGAGAAGAATCGTGACTTCTCAAGGATAATGTTTGTCCACTGACTCTTTCCAATGTTTTCTTCCTGGCCACCATCAGGCAAGCAGCCCAGAAACATCATATCCAAGAGATGTAACCCTGATATTCTGCCTCAACACATCTTCAGATAGAACAGACACAAGGGATCATGATCTGAAACCTAAGAAACTATGACCCTAACTAAAATTTTCTTTCTTTAAATTGGTTTTGTCAGGTAGTTTTTTATAATTATAAAAAGCTGATTTATATAATCTTCACTTTTTCTTTGGGATCACTATTATTTTACCTATTACATTTATTTCGTACCTAACATTTTCATATCAGTTTATATTTTGTTCAGTGTTTTCATGATGGACTGTAGATCTGTAAGAAGGAAATTGTTTTCCTTCCTAGGCATCATTGTATTTCCAAAGCCAATCAACTACACTTGCCACAGGAGGAAGAAAAACAATTATTGCATAGTTGAGCCTGGAAATGTAAAAATAGGTTAAATACTGAAAGAGAACGAAAAGGCTCAAACTTCATGACAAAAAGAAAAAAGAAAAAAACTTGTCTTTCCCAAGCAGAGATATTTAAAAATAATTTAAATAATTGTTTAAAATTAGTGATATATAAAAGTAACTTAAATAATTCCACTTTCAAATAGTACTTTTATAAAAATTTAGTTCTGAAATTATATACAAGAAACATTATGTAAGTTACATTATACAGAAAAGGCATATGTATATATTAGGGATTATACATAAAAACATACATACAAACATACATACATACATAGGTACATACATGTAATAAAGTGTTCAGAGGACATGAATTGGAGAAAGAACTCAGGTGGAAGTACATGGAAAAGATTGGACTGATGAGGAAAGGGAGAATGACATGATTTCATTTAAAAATGCATACTAAAACAAAGTAATTATAGTTGGCAGAATAAATATTATTTTCTACTGATTGGGCTTTACATCTTAAAACATCATATTTGGCTAAATACTGATATACATCTTTCACTTATTTCTATGTGAATTTTAAGAAATGTAAATGAGTTTGCTATCCTGTACAGGTGATCTCTTCCACTTTTTGTTAATCATTGTTGTTTTCTCTTGTGTTCATGCTTGAATGTGTGCTTGCATGCTCACAAATGTGGGGGTACACTGTGTTTGTGGGTGTGCCCATGAATACATGTATACATATGTATATACATATGCATGCGTGTGGAGACCGACTGTTGGTGTTATGAGTCTTCAATTATTCTACACCTTATTCCTTGACGCAGGGTCTCTCACTTGGACCCAGAGCTGGCACACAGAGATGCTCTCACTAGCCAGCCTGTGTGGTCACTACTTCTAGGCACTGGAATTGCAAGTAGGCCTTCTTAGCTTTCATACTGAAGATCTGAAATCTGCTCTTACCATCATTCACACTGCAAGCATTCAGACCAAGCTACTTCCACATCACAGGTGATTTAAAAGATACGATATTAAATCCACTGCCTTAAAGATACTACAGACAGACAGGTTTTAAATTCAGTGGCCCTCTATCCTGGTCACCTGCTAGTGGTCTAAAGATAAGTCAGCTAATGTGTCTAGCCTGAGGTAGACAAACTTTGGGAATCGTATATCTGAGGCAAAGATACAGGTCCTTTTAAGTGACAGCATTTAAATTCTCAGCCTATATACTGAGAAAGATGTATTAATTCAAGGGAAGTTGCTCAGGAATTACAAAGACAAGAGATCATTTCCCCTTTAACATGCTATTGATCCTCTCTCTCACTCTTCCGCTAGCCGAGGACTGAAAATCCACCTGAGCAACAAGACTATCATTGCAGCTGTCAAAGTGACATTTGATTATGTCGGCCTTCTGGGCTTATCTTTAAAAGTGGCTGGATTTCTATGCTAAGAAGTTAATCCTGATGTTTCTGATGCAATTACATTTGTAGCTTCAACCAGAGTTTTTATTCTGTCCCTTTTTCCAGAGGCAATTACGTAGGAAATGTGAATAATCTACATGGCACCTGCTGGGGTTTATTTTTTTCTTTCTTTTTTTTTCTTTTTTGAAATATTCAAGAAAAGTGAGGTAGGAATTCATAGTAAGACTGCTTCATTGAAGCTCTATAACATGAGGAGGTATCACACTATCTTAGCCAGTGGCTGGTTAATAAATAATCTTATGATTCATCAGCTACAAGTACAAGACTGGGCCTTTAATGATTCCATATACATAATTTAAACTTGGAAAGAGTGTTCTGCTATTGAAGACAGGCAGAGTATAATTCCAATTCTCAGAAGCTGAGGCAGGAGGACTCCCATGACTTGTAGGTCAGCCTGGGATACATAGTGAATACCAGTCCAAACAAGGTCATACATCAGAAATTGGCTTTAAAAAGCAAAGCAAAGCAAAACAAACAAGCAAGAGAGGAAGGAACAAGGGAGAAAGGAAGGAAGAGACAGAAGGAGGCTGTTAAAGCATCACTTTATTCACAGGCATAGTCTGGCAAGATACAGGACACACAAAACAATAGGAGTGGAATATTAGTTCAAGTGCCAGCCAGGGCAATGATATTTCTCATGGCTTACCAAAAAATCACACTGCCATAGCTTGTCTTTTAACTCTCAACTATTTATTAATTTATACATCTATTTCCTTAGAGTTAAGTATATCTGTTAGGACTATTGCTCCAAACTGGTCTCAACATTGTGCTAGCTTTTAAAGCATATACAAGGGACTATGTGAAATGAGAAAGACACCATAACCATAAGTGTTAAATTAATTGGCCCTTACCTTAGATGTAGTAAGACTATGTAATTGCTGTCACATTCAGCAGCTTAACAAATTCAAGGAGCAACCACTCACATTCTTTTTTGCTTCATTATTCTTCATTTGTGTCTTTGCAAAAATAAACAGCCTTTTTTCCCTTGAAACTGTTAGGAAAGAAAACATGAGAGATATATGTGAAGTGTTCTTATCTTAAAGCCAAATAGGAACTTGACACTGAAATTTTCTACCTAAGATTTCCAAAGTTCAGCCCTGGGTGCTAATGTTTCTTTTTGTGTTTCTTGGTTTGTTTTTACAAAGACTTTTAGAACAAGGTAATTCTACTAAATACCTTTTCTGTCTTAGAAAGATAAAAGGAACAGCTTAAAATTAATCACCTCAGATTCACTCCATATTTCCAGAAATGCAACAAATCTTAATGATGGCTCTTGCCACAGTTCATTCTCCTTCCAAAGTTCAAGTTGAAACTTCATACTGAATGCAACATATGAGAAGCGGTGGTTGGAGGAGCTGAATATTTCACAAGGATAATGTGGGATGAATGGCCTTATGAAGAAGGTACAAGGGAGTCTTTTTCTTTTCTTCTTCTGCCACAGGAGAACACACCAGGAGCAAGCCAACATCCTGAAGCAGAGCTCAGAGCACTCACTGCTGGTGCCTTGACTTTAGAAATCTCAACCCCCAGAGCTATGAGAAGCAAAATTCTATCTCTTGTAAATTCCTGTGCTTTACCTATATTACTATTGCAACATGAAGAGAGTGGGGTATTTACTCTCCTCTTGGGTCTTCTGGAAATAAGATGCATGAAAACTGATACTGAAACAAATATGAATGTTTCCATAGTCTCTGCCTTATTTTTGATAGGAGCATCCCAAAACTGATGACTACATCTGCAGGAAAACAAGAGCACTAATTAAGATTATTGCATTTTCCTGAAATGTTACCTTTATACTATAATACATGTTCTAATTATTTCTGGCTAAAATATGGAAATTTATGAGTGCAAAGTTAAATTCTGAAAACTTAGATATATATGGTGTTGCTTTTAGGTGACTGAACACAGAAGGTTCATCAATTTTGTTTCCAACAAAATGAGTTTCATATGGGCCTATAGTGTACTGCTCTTCACTTTTATTAGGATTAAAATATAAATAAAAGCTGATATAAAAGTCATTTGGTATAAAAAGATGCTTCCTTTTTTAACATTTTCAATTTATTTTGAAATCATCTATTAATGTTAAACAAGGTTAAATTGTGTCAGACATAATGATGCTACTACACACTTGAAGAATAACACTGGACTAAGAGATACATGTACAATTTTCTTGCATAGTTTATTTCTGCTCAGTGGATGCAGCTTTGGAGGCATGCCTTAGATATTTACTACATCAAAGATCTGGGGAGTGGTAAAATACAACCCATAATGAGGAAGTACAATATTGATAAATGCCACTTTCCTGACAAAAGAGTGAATATTCCCTGTGTGTCAGCGACAGCAATATCACATGAAATACTAGGTGGGGGGACCTGGTGGTGGGTTAGCATTTGAAGAATTAAAAGCTGATAGAGGTGTAGAAGCCATAAGGTCCCACAATTCCTGAGAGAAAGGACAAACAAATGATTAAATCCCCCAGTGGAAAACATCATAAGAGGATGTGGGAAAAAGATATGAGATGGATTATAAAGAAAAGAAAAACAGCTGGAACACTGGAGCTGAGTTCTTTAAAAAGAAAAATTGAATTTTAGAAAATCTGTTATCATTTGAGCAGGTATACAATGCAAGAGAAGAGGTGTCATGTAAATGTATACCTTCTGAAAATAGGTGTGTTTTGTCTCCTGGGCAAGTAGTTATTAATGAAGTAATTAAGAAATCTACAGCTGTGTCTTGGTTGCTTTGTATTGTGATGATTAAGATGCCCTACCATGGGTGTACAACAAGTAAGTTGTGGATAGATTCTTCCTAACAAACCAGAAACCAAAGTGCTAGATCACTTTCTCAATGACTATCCATGCCCATCAAGTGAATACTCTGACAAGCCAGGAAAGAAAAACCATGGGGAAATTTTGGTTCTGGAGCATATTCAATTATGAAGGTTGATTCTAGGGAAGCACCTAGGTGTGGGGGGCACACAGTTTTAATAATTTAAAAAATAGAGAAAAACCACTGTAAAGAGGAAAAGGATGGAGCCCGAAGGAGGTGGCGTGGGTATTTTAGAAATGAAGAGAAGAGTAGGAATTATCTAGGATGTGACATTTAACCAAAACCCTGAAGGAAAAAAAAAGGTAAACCTCAAGATCTGTGTTTGAGTGAAAGAAAAAGAGTCTAGTCTGAGAGATCAGAAGTATGAATGTCTACAGTGGGAATATGCCAAGGTTTGAAAACCATCAAGGCTAAAGCAGCTGTGAACAGATAGATAGAAGTAGAGACAAGGAAGAAATCATGTAGGTCTTTAGACTAGAGAAAATCATCTGGAACATGTCCCCCATATGTAGCCTAGGAAACCAGCCTTCAAAGCAAGACTGAGAGAGAGGAAGTGTAGGGAGAGATGACTGAAATTTGGGGGTACTTGCCAGGGAAAGGGATGATGTAAAAAAGTAGTACATTGGAAAATTCCTAGAATCTATGAAAGTGATCATATCAAAGTCTCCTAGTAAGGAGACATACAAAGCCCAAACTGACTACTTTCTGTATCAGACAAGGTTTCCAGCAGTGGGATTGAGAAAGGAATCCAGTCACAAAACTTTTGGCCTACAATCTGTCCTGCCTGTGAGATATGCTGGGATAATGGTGCAGAACTTCTGGGAGTGACCAACCAATGACTGGTCCCACTTGAGACTTACACCACAAGAGGGAGTCAGTGCCTGACCCTTCCTGAATGACCAGGTACCAGTAGCAGGACATTCCAGAGACCCAGGATAGAACCAAAAACTATTGGGGAAAAGAGTCAATGAAATGATTCTTAATGATATTCTGCTAAACTCATAGATTGGTGACTAGCTCAATTGTCATCAGAGGGTCGACACCCAGCAACTGATGGGAGCAGATGCAGAGACCCACAGCCAAACACAGCCAGGGGAACCCCAGCAGAAGAGATGGAGGAAGGACTGTAGAAGCCAGAGGGACTGAGGACACCAAGAACACATGGGCGACATAATCAACTACAGGACTCATAGTGGCTCACAGAGACTGCAGTGATAGTCATGGAGCCTGAATGGGTCTGAGTGAGGCCTTCTGCATATACCTTATGTTCGTGTAGCTTGATGTTCTGTTGTGATTCCCAACAATGGCAGTGCTGACGGCAGGGGTGAAATCTGACTCCTTTACCTGTGTTTGGGATCCCTTTCTTGCTACTGAGAAGCCACATCCAGCCATGATATGAGACTTTGACCATCTTGGGTGGATATCCCTGGGGAGGTTGGAGGAAGGAATGAGGGGGTGGAGGGAAGAGAGTAGCAAGCAGTCAGGATATAATGTTTGAGAGAAAAGTAAAAATTTAAAAAAACAGCCTTTGGATTTTATGTTTTTGTTTTTCCTTCTTTATTTTGTATTTATCAAAAAAAAAAAACACAGTAAAAAAGAATTTAAAATGTGGAAGAGTTAACAATAACTATACAGAGGATAAGAATGATTATTGGGTCAGGGGGACCATAGGACTGTCTGCTCCCTGCCCAGGGAGGGGATGGGGAGTTGCAGAGGAAAAAATGACCAGATGTGTTGGGAGGGGGAAGAGACCTTGAATAAGGATATACAGGGATGGAAAAAAAATTCAGAGGGAAAGATGAACACAAAGAAAATATAGGTGTAGCAATCTTATTTGTATTTCTTC